>JABAKD010000030.1:1005164-1076911 GCA_012845835.1 Undaria pinnatifida
CGGAAACGTCGAAGAAGCTCTGTGCAGCTTCCGCCTGCGTGCACTTCAACTGTTTGGTGGTCGCCTTCAAGGCTTGCCGTAGACAACGGTCGTTTGGAGCAGAACGGACCCGTTTCCTCGCGTCTTCCCCATCCTGCCATCGTGCGTTCAACTCCGCTTTCGTCGCCTCAGTCGCACACCAGCCCCCCGGTACTTGTTTGCGCAGAATAGGGGGCGCTATGCCGGCCGCATTTGACAGTAGCGTCTCGGTTAGTACCGAGGTCATGTCATCAACGCTTCCGGTATTAGTACCGGGTATCGGGGAGGCAAGCTTGGCTGCTATCGCTTTTCGGAAATTCATCCGGAGATGCAAGTACAGCAATGTGTGTCGCGGAATTACGGATCTGTTATATGTCGAGAAATAAGGTAATTAATTTGTCGAAGGCGGCATATTCCGTGCCGGGCGACAACAGAAAATGGAGGTGCTGCGGCGTACCGCGAATCCCCTCGCCCCCGTGAGGGGCGTTGATAAGTTTTTACCCCCTACGCGCAAAACCCCTCACGAAGAAAATCTTAAAAGTGTCCTGAAGACTAACCCGAAAACAATCTTATGCCCCGCTCCTTCCCCTGCGGGGCAAAGTAACTCACTCCATAAGGCAAGCCCGGTACCAAGGCGCACGTCCCGTGCGATCTACATCTCTTTAACCTGATCCTAACTTGTGTTCGCGAGAGCGGCGGATACGTGCTCTGCTCTTCCCCCCGCCGCTCGCACGTATGTCATAAAAAAGCCCGCGATTTCCACACCCCTGCCCTTTGGATTTGGAACTCAGGGATCTCCTGGGCGGCCAGTTACGTGCCCCCCCCTATTCTTCCCGCGTGCAGGGCGTACGTCGCAGGGGTCTCCCCCGCTGCTTCCTGCCATTAATCTCAACGCTGCCACGGCTTCTGTACGCGTGAACACCCGCCATCGGCCGGGGGCCAACCTGGCGGTTGACGGGGCTTCCCTGGGGAGCTGGAGGTGCACGTTGAGCAACTAGAGCACCGCTTCGAACGCGCCCCCCGACCCGAGCCCCCCCGCCGTTGTGCCCGCAGCGCGCGTGCGTGATCGTACAGCCCAATCTCTCTTCTGGTCATTCTTGGAGACGGCAAACCGCACCTGCACCGCGTCCGTGGACGAACGGTGTTCGAATGCAAGCTGTGCTCCGCCCCGAAAAAAGGTCAAGCTGCTACGGGTCAGACAAAAATCGGGATTTACTTGCCCGTTCGCGTAGGCCCACAATTCTGACGCCCTGCACAACAGAAAACACAACAATGCGAGGCCCAACCACATGACGAGACCCCCGTTTGCCATGGCTGTAAATTCCCGTTTCCCTTGAGATGACATCGACCACGTCAGGGGCAACCTACAGGGTTTCCTCTTCGTGGTCATTCCGTGCGCCCTGTCAATCCCTTTTGCTACGGCCACGACCTTACAGGGCGAGGTCGATAGCTCCCAACCCTCGTACATACTTCGGAAGCAATTATTCGCCGCCAAATATCCCCGTACCGTGGACTGTTGGTTGTTGTGAACGAAACACCGACACGCCATGAACTCCAACACTTCTGCCAGGACCAGGTCCTGGTTCGCAAGCGCATGCAACCAAGGCCCCTTTCCCTGCACGTTCCTCTCTTTCACCCAAAATGTTCCACTCTCTCGAGTAGTTTCTCTGGGTGCTTTCCCAGACGGACGCTAGCGCGAGCGTCTCTGCCAAACGCGTTATCTCCTTCTTACTCTCTGTCCCTAAGCGCAAGGCCGCCCGATATACGAGAGCAGGCAACAAGGTTGTTGTGCGACGGGGCGTCCCGCATGTGCGGCAACGCACGAGGCCGTTACGCGCCCCCTGGTCCGTTCGCCATGAGATTCCATAATATCCCGGCGTGTTCGTGGGCAACACAAGATTCCAGTACTAACGAAAAAATCCCTTCTCCTGTTTTCCCGATGGGCCGCTCCGACCAATCGTCTGTGCTAGTTTGTTCCCTGATCTTACGACCTATGTTGCGCCGTGGCCGCCGCGATATGCCGTCTGCCAGTACGTTCTGCGTGCCAGGGATGTGCTTGGCGGTGTGACTCCACCGGCCCTTGATTTCGAGGCGTCCCAACATTTTCATCATTGGGCCCGCCGTTTCGTCGCCGGCCCTGCAGCACTTGTTGACCCAGGTTACTGCAGCCACGTTATCACCCCGCATCAAAACAAGTCCCGTTCAACCCACGGGTGGTCGCCTACGTTTTCAAGCATCACCCAGGCCGTGACCACCATTCCCAAACGTTCAAGCAGGTGTATCGTAATGGTACATATCTCTCGGAGCTCCGCCTTACGTTTAAGTTCTGCTGTCAGCGCTGCTGGTAAATCGTACCGCCAGCACACCCTTCGCTCTACGCGGCATCTTCCGACCGCATCGAAGCTCGCGTCTGACAGATAGTGTCGTTTACGGGTGCGCCTCGTCGTTACGTAGCACGGGGCGCTTAGGGGCTCGCCTACTCGCATGAGCTCGTTGTCTATGGGCAACTTCCAAAAAAGGAGGTCGGCATGGAGCTCGCGGCCCAGGCGAACAACGTGGTTCTGCTATTTTCTGTCTTCCAAATTGTGCAACCCGGCGAGTCGCAAAAGTCTCCATACGAAATATCTTCCCGCCCGTACTATATACGTAAGGTTCCACAGCTTGCCGGACATACTAAGAACCTCCCACGCCTTTGTGCGGCGTCTACTGACGGGCCAATGGTCGTTTAGTAGTGCTTTTATCGCTTCGGTTTTCTGACGGGGAAAGGATATCCTCAGAGTGTGGCGATTTACGGTGAACCCAAGGGCGTCGATCGTGGTGTCCCGATTGGTGCTCTTTATGCGCCCGAGCATCGGCGTCACGCCGTCCTCTCCCGGTCCAAACAGCCGTACGCAATCCGACGCTAGAGAGGCCGATGCTACTCGAGGGGAACGATCGGCGTCTGCCTGTTGCACGCTTGCAAGTAAGAAGTCGTCTACGTACACCGTGGTTAAGAAGGGGTCATTTTTTTTCCTCCTCTTGGCCTCCGGGGGTACCGGAGTCGGGATTCCTTCCTCCCACGACTCGACCACCTTTACATGATGTCATGTTGTGCCATCATATCCTTCCCTTCGTCAAGAAACCGTGCGGGCTCTAGCGTGGTGTAGCAGTGTACGTGTTCGGCAGCCGCTGCGAGAACCCCCCAGAACCTCGGGGACCCCGACCACCCGAACGTCAATCTGAAATCGATAACTATCAGGTCCCCCTCTAAATAACAGAAGTTATGTGCCTGGTCGGGGTCTACCTGTACGTTCCGAAACGCGTCTGAAACGTCGGCCTTGCTCATGAGAATGCGTTTGTTGAGAAACTTTTTTCTGAGGCGCACTATTTTCGTGAGGAACTTGGGGAGGGCTTCCGCGCAGAGGCATCGAGGGACAGCGTCGGGGTCTGTGTCTGCATTCGCTCCTCACTTATTTCCTCTGTTTCCCATCTCGAATGATAAGTCGTTGGTCACCCTGACCTTGTGGGTGACTACTGTAGCAAGAGGGGACATCCTCAAGTTTGGAATTTCGTGCGCGGTCGCCTTTCGAATTACTAGGCATTTTTCGCGCCATACGTGCTCTGCGAGTTTCTTCCATATAGCCGGGAGGTGTTCTATGGCGCTGCGATGGTTGACGTAACGTAGTGACCGGCCTAGCTCTGCTCATGATTCGACTACGGAATCGGGAACCCCTTATGTAAGGATCGTAATGAGTTTGTCTATATCTCGGAAACCCTTGGCGTCGCCGAAGTACTGGCGAATCTGTGTGGGGTCTACTGGGGGGGCTGTCAGCGTGCCGCCCATCGAACGCGCCACTTCGCCCACTGCGCCCCCTTCAAGCTTTCGCAACGACCAGGGTGGTGCAGATGTCGGCTAGCTGATACAATAAATCCTCGCGTCCTGCTGCCGTGAGGTCGTCCTTTCCCAGGTTTTATCGTAAGTTGTGCCACTTCTCTTCCGCGGGGTCGGTCCGAGGTTGACCTAGTCACATCATATTAGGAAGCAGCACGCGTGCTGACCCGCTACTCGCCCCCGACTCGACCCGACCGCGCGTGTTCGTGTCCAATTTGTTTTGCGGCGGTTTCTCGCGGCTCTGATCCCCGGGCCGCGCATTCGGTCCTGTGTGTACGTGGGGAGTGAGGGGGCATGTGCTGTGTGGTTGAGGTACTGTCTCCCCGTACAAATAGCAAGCGTGGCTGATAACAAGAGCTATGTTGGTTTAGCTGCTGTGCCGTCCTATGGTTGACAACCGAGGTTCTGGCGTCTTGACCTGGCTTCTGGGTTTACACAATTAGATATCGCCGAAGAGAACAAACATAAAACCACATGCCGGTATGCCCACGATTCATTGTAGGAACTCAACCGGCGTGGGTTTGGACGGAAGACTTTTTTACCAGCATGCTTCGCAGCCTTTCTTTGCTGGTGGAGCTCCTGGTTCACCGAAAGGGAACTGAGTCCAGAACTGGTTGGATAACGATACCATCTACATACATCCAACAAGTGGAAGGACACCTAGGCCCATTGAGGTGAGAATATGAACGAGGATTTCTCGGACGACATATCGAATGCCAAACGTATCGTGGACTAGAGGAACCAGTGTTGATAGGACGGCGTACCCCCCACAAAGCCTGGTGTAGATCAGGTGGAAGAGCCTACAGTGAAGGCTATAGTAGCTGTGGCGGGGGAAGCGATCACCCTGGAGACGACGTGGCAGACAACACTATGGGGGGTGGGAGGAGAATACCTGTTCGACCACGAAGGTGTTCTTCCTCTGAAGGCGAGGATATTAAACTAGCAATGACATGGGTGACGATACCTAGGGTCTTGTCACTGGTTGACCAACTAAGCTTCTTCGGGAACATAGCCCTGTTCCGATTGCTGGCCATTAGATCCCCCATGAGGCTTGCCCGAAGAGGTTCCCTCTAGAGTGACTTGTTGGCTCCAAGCGGGGTAGATCCAAGCGGGGTAGGTTTCAAGTCATTGCATTACGTCTCCCAACAGGGAAGAGGCAAGTCGAGAGGAGAACACATGCGTGAAACCTCCGAGAAGAGTGAGCTGCTAAGCGAGAGCTCACAGCAGTATGTCACCAAGAACGCCAGCCAGGTAATTCTAGGCACCCAATAATAATCCAATATCCCGAACCGGCACGAAACTGATATGTAACTGTCATATACTGAAAATCCCAAATCAACACGGCTGACTTAAGCCATTTGCCGTAACGCCCCTAAAAGCGCGCCTTGAAGGTCATGGCCTAACAGAGTCCTCCCGTCCCCACAACTAATCAACTCGGGGCTACAGCCCACATGTTCGCTAGTCTGCAATCGATGTCAGATTGTGCTGATATCGCGTTAGCCAATCAGATACGGAGATTAACGGTTACAAAGCATTTTGTTTATTTGTTTTATGTCGACGATTGAAGCTTCTGTGTCGGTGGGTTGTGTGTACGGCTTGTGCTATATAATACTCCCCTATCGAGGTTACTCCAAGCTGTGAATCATCTAATACAAGATGATCGTATATACTCTTCAAGCCTCTCAACCTCTCGGTCGGTAGAGCTACCTTCGGCAGGATGCTACGAATACGCTAGTGTCAACAGTTGGGGATCCTGACAATGCCTGCATTACCCGCACGCGGCGTCGAGGAAGAGGGAGCTCCGGTAGCAATGGAGTTGCAAGCGATAGCATTCAAACATGATTATCAGGCCCGAGCACTCTCGGAGCTTACCTTCTTGGTACAGCAGTTGCTCCAAACAAGGACAACAGAAGGGCAGGCCTCGCAAGAGTTGCGGACGGAGTGAGTCGATGCCAGAAATTGGCGCTACTGACCCTGTGAGCGGGTTCGCCGACGGCGCGCCTGTACGGGGTAACGTCGAGGAAGCATTGATGTGCTCACAGAACGCACAATCGCAGCATGACTGCGTGGAAAATCCTGTGGGCTTGCTTGAGTACGACGGCCGACAAAAACCTGATGAACCGGCACAAACGCCTGACTGGTGGTGTTTGATGACAGCTCGAATCTCAACATGCGCCCAAACCAATGGGCGAGACGTCCATTCTGCTTAATGTATGAGCAACATAAAATCGCCCCAATGAGTGACGAGATGCTAGACATAGCATCGTTATCTGATAGCAGAGCGCAATTGTCAGTGCGGGAAATCGCCATCACGGATCAAATGCTTCGTGTCCGTGTTTTGGACTCCCTAGCTCGCGAGTACGAGTGTGAAGTTTGAATCCTTCAATCTGCGCTGACTCCGACCACCCTCGACCGCATTGAGCAGGTTGTGAGGGAGCGATTTGTCTCAATGAAGTGGGAGAAATCCAGAAGGAAGCAGTCTCCTGGCCACGCGCATTATGCGGGTAATACCGCGAGCAGTGGCCATGGCGGTAGTGGCCGCGGCGGCAATAACGGTCGTGGCCGTGGAGGTCGTGGCAGCGGCAATGCAAGCAGCAACCGGGGAGGATCGAACACCCTTGGGGGTCACGCAAGCGATGTTCAAACAGCAGCAAGGGCAGAAATGATGGTAGTGCAGCAGTGACGAAATCCGCTGGGGAGACGTCCAAGAAATATTGTACGCTCTGCCACAAGCACGGGCACTGAAGGTCTCGATGTCTAGGCCAGGTCTGCACCATCTATAAGGGGGGACGGACAATCAGCGAATGCTTGCCCATCAGGGAAAGAAGATGCCGTTTTCGCCGACTTTCACGCCGATCTCGACCCGGAAGAGCTTCTGTAGTTTGACGCTCTCGTGGCGGAAGCAGGTGAAGCCAGCCAGATGAATTATACAGCAAGAAAACAGGTTGTTTGATTCGGCGCTGACAGCGGAGCAAGTAGGCATGCTTTCCCGTCGTCCACATGCATGTTCAACTACGTCGAATGTGGTCCGTGTCGACTGCAACAGGGGGACCCGTTCCCTATAGAGGGCAACTCCTGTCCGCTGGGCGGGGAGTGCGTGGAGTGATGGAAAACGTCGCTCACGTTCCTGCCTTCAAGCACAACCTATTTTCTGTAGGATCGGCAGCCGGCTAGGGGCACTCCGTTCGGGACAAGAATGCATGTATCCTTCAGCTCAAATCAGGAACATCGGTTTGCTTCCAAACATTCGGAAGCCTGTTCTTTATCCAAGCTTGGTCGTTGCCGCTGCCCGAACATACCTTTGCTGTCATCGCTCCAGAGCTTACGCCTACCACGTCGCCTGTTGACATTAACGCCTACCACTGTGGGCATGGCCATATTCATGAGGCACTGCTCAGGAAGCCGAGCAAACTGGCGTTATTCTGGAAGGGACGCCTCACGAATGCAAAGGGTGTTTGATGGCCAAAGGGTTCCGAAAACCCATTCCACGGTGTACCGCTGTGGTCGTATCATTAGTCTAGGCATTTTATCGTGCATCAAATGGCTCCGTGGATACATTTTATCAGGGAGTTCCACGGTCATTGTTGGCGTTTCTTGTGAGCTTTGAAGATCTTGTGATACAAACGGGAAGGTCCATGGCCGATGGCATGTCACTTCCCCGTGTGATAACGAATGAACTATTGCATTGCAGACAAACGCACTGCGAGCCTACGCGGAGAAATCCTCGGAGCTGATACCACCGGGTCCGCGGTCGCGCGAGTCGTACAATTCAAATTGAATTTCTGCCCAAAACGTGACCAATTTTCTTTTCGGAGGCCGGAAAGCACTGTTTCACGTGTTGGTGTGGGACACCAACCGAAAGCAACACGGAAGACCCTACGGCAGCATGAGGGGCACGAGCGCGCTGGCGGAGTCCATTCAGCAAGCTGGGGCCACCCATGAGGTGGAGGCCGAGCCGGCGGCTGGCTGAAGCCGGAAATCAAGGCGACGATAGCGGGAGATAGACCGCCTAGGTTGGGTGGTGATGTTGTTACCTTCGAAGATATGCGTGAATTTCTTGTTGCCTACTTGGAGGATGAGCAGCAGATGCATATCACAAACCAAGATGGAAGAGACCGGGTACTTGCGGGGAGGCAAGAGCTGGTAGATTCGGCGCCCCAAATGATGGTGGCTGATGAGTTCTACTATGGCAAGCCCTGGGTCAAGCTCTCCGAAGAAGAGCTAATGCAAGGGCTAAAAACATTTGCTGGCGTTGTTATGCAGCAGACGAGTGATGAGGATTTTTGCCGCCAGATATTCCGTGTGCTGAAGATTGATTCGAGCGTGCCGGTAGATAGTAGGGTGTTCATGCAAAAACGTGTCATGCGGAAATACCTTGATGCCAGCGGGCTCACGGAGGTGGTGAAGCCTGACGGTCGGCAGTACACGCTAAAGCATGGCAAGGTGTCGGTTGAGGCAATAGCGGCGGGAATTGAGCCACTCGAGTTCCGCCGCAAGGTGGAAAAAAAGACGCGGTTTGATCTCGTAACGTATGACCCTGACGCGTTGTTCAACATTATTGCCAAGCAGCAACGGAACCAAGTTTTAATTGAGGCCAGTGATGCTGAACGTCGGCAAACACCAAAACGGGGTGGCGCTAGGTCGATGGCTGCTGCGGGGACGGCGCCGCAGGAAAGTGTTGCTGACGAGCACGGCTCACGCGAGAATACCAAGGCTGCTGGTGTGAAAGCAGAGCGGAATCGTCAGTACGACAACAACGAGTGTTTCGTATATGGCAAGCAGGGACATAAGCAGTGGGACTGCCCCCAAAGCCAGCAGGGTAAGGCAGGGAAAGGCGCCCATGACCAAAGCCATGGCCAGACCCCCACACAGCAGCAGAGGTCCACAAACGGTCCCGCTTAGCATACCCGGAGCAAGACAACTGGAATGGCCCCTGCGTCTGCCACTCCTCGAGCTAGTGGGTACCAGACCGCCTAAAAAGCGGTGGTTACGAAGACCGAACCTGCTGCGCCTGAAGCGTCTACAGAGGATTACGAAGACTACGTGAACATTCGCGTGCCGCGAGAAGATGGCGCCAGCGGATAACGGACTCGCCGAGACGGTGCAACACCAGCTTTCTCAAAGCGCTGGGTCGCAGAATGCAGCACCAGTTCTTCACACCGTTCCGGTGCAGTCGGCGGCAACCGCGTCACAGCAGTGGCGTGGAGATGCCAACACCATTTATTCCGCGCGTGTCGCGTCCGTGCAGCCTGGCAGATGTGGTGAGACGATCGGGAAATCGATAGAGAACGAACCGCATGTGAAGGTCTTGACGCAGCAGCTCGCGGGGCGTGCTGTTCTCGGTGCTTCGGTGGCTGCTGAGATCAAGGTGCTAACGGATTCTGATTCAAGCATCACAGCAATGTCGAAGGAGCTGGTACAGGCCCTTCGGGGACAGGTGGGGATGACGCAAACCGCGTTAACGCAGGCGTTTGTTGGGCATGCGAGTGTAGTGACGGCAATCGTGCCCACTCCACTTAACGATCAATACACCATGGGGACCAGTCCGATTTATCACGCCGTTTATCGTGCTCCCTGGGGGGGGCGATGTGGTTATCATCGGGCAGAAGACGCTGAGAGAGAAACTCAGCATCGACGTCATAGCGCAGCTTAAGGCCTCTGTACTGAAGGCACAAGGGCGTCAAGATGGCTCTGGAATGGAGCTTACAGCTCTTTCTGTGGGCGAGCCCAACGATGGTTCTGCGCTGCGAGCAGCGATGGTTGTCACAGCGTTCGTGTCGGGCGGTGACGCGCCAGGCGGCGTGGACGATGAGGTCGCGCTGACCCTGCCGTCTCAACGACCAATGATATTCCAAATTCCAAGTGGAAATGCGAAATCGTGCGGGCGTGTAGGAGACGGCTGCCAATAACGCTGTTGACCATGGCTCCCCGCCGGAATGTGCCAAGATGCTGCGCGATATCGTTTTTTGCACGCACCTACGTCGGGCGTTGTCGGATGACTCACCTGCACGCAAAAATCCTGAGGCGGTCCGGTTTCATTTAAGGGCAAGGGTGGTGCGGGCGAAGCCCCCACCTGAACGTAATCGCCTGCGGTGGGGTGCGGCAGAGTCGTGCCCCGACTGCCGCCCGGTAGTGACGAGTATGTCGTCAAGGTGGCCTGGGAAAGACCGAAGGAGGCGGCGAGCACCTGGAAGTCGGTGTCGCACGTGTTTGATGGCGCGACGGCCGTGCTGCGAAAAGAGTTCAAGGCGCTGCGCCTGGAAATGGATCAGAAGCGGGGACTCGTACAGCGGTATGGGCTGCGTTTTAATCATACTTCGCATTGTGGTTTGGGGGGGATCCCGAGCTTCGAATTGCTGATTTTCGGTTTGATCGAAATGTAGAATTTGGAGTTGTTTCTGACTTGGAATTTCTGCGCCGCGCGCTGATAGCACCTGACGAAGCCACAGCTGGCGGCTCATCGTCAAAGATGTATATGGACAGAGCATGTCCGGGGTTGATTCTTCCGTCTTACGGGTGACTGTTGTACGGAACTACACAATCCAAATGTGGTCTGGGTTTCGGCAAGTTGCATGCGCAATTGGAGGTGTGACGCGTGATGCGTGATTTGCGTGAAGATTTATTGGTGATGACGCGGCAGCTGAACAATCCTTGTTCACAACCAAATAACCGTGGCAGATCTTAGGTCGTGGTGAAATTGACCACGATTTGTTGGATTTAATCATTTTCCAACGTACGGACAGCTATGTTTATCAAATTCACTCGGTCTGAGCCAACATGTGGTTGGTAACCCGAGATGTGCTTTTGAGGGTGCTGTACCGCTGTGGTCGCATCATTAGGCATGTATCGTGCATAGAATGGTTGGATACCTTTTATTCGAGCGAAGCGAGTTTCTAATCTACACCTGGGCCTCGCAGTATAGGCTTCCATGAAAAAAATAGTTTGCGTGCGTGTCTTCGACTAAATTTGATTTTAGTGTGGGATTATTTGATTTTAGACTGCAGGTGGAGGCAGACCACCACGGAGCAACAGAACACACACATTGTGGGATCATTTGATTTTAGACCGCAGGTGGAGGCAGACCACCACGGAGCAACAAAACACACACAAACACGCAGCAGACCACACGGGCAAAAAGAGCAGCACACACCGCTCACACAGCCGGCACACAGCGCTCACACAGCGGGCAGCACACAGACAACGGGCGCAGCGGGCGACAGTGCTCACACAGGGGGCAGCACACAGACAACGGGCGTAGTGGCCGATAGTTTGCACGTGCGTGTCTTCGATCGACACGCACAGCAGACCACACGGGCAAAAACAGCAGCACACACCGCTCACACAGCCGGCACACAGCGCTCACACAGCGGGCAGCACACAGACAACGGGCGCAGCGGGCGACGGCGCTCACACAGGGGGCAGCACACAGACAACGGGCGTAGTGGCCAATAGTTCGCACGTGCGTGTCTTCGATCGACACACACAGCAGGCCACACGGGCAAAAACAGCAGCACACACCGCTCACACAGCCGGCACACAGCGCTCACACAGCGGGCAGCACACAGACAACGGGCGCAGCGGGCGACAATAGTGGCCAGCGGAGAGCGGGCATGGAGAGTGTGTGCCCGCTAGGGGTGTGTCCGCTGAGTGTATCTACTGCTATCTCGTGGTGAGAGTAGGTCATCATGGAGAGACGTCCGTTGGGGGCGATTGACCCAAACTCGGTCCGTGCGCCCACGCCAGAAGGGCGACAGCAGACACTATGGCCCGTGGACGCACACGTCTGACGACAGTTACATCTATCAGCTGTCGCTCGTTTTAGCGACAGCTATTGTATCTTCAGGGAGTTCCACTGTCATTGTTGGCGTTTCTTGTGAGCTCTTGATACCTTGTGATACGAACGGGAAGGTCCATGGACGATGGCATGTCAATTCGCCGTGTGATAACGAACGAACTATTTTATTGTGGACAAACGCACCCCGAGCCTACGAAGGGAAGTCCTCGGAGCTGATACCACCGGCCCCGCGGTCGCGCGAGTCGGTACACACGGTCGACACACATCCGAGCAGATAAGAAATTTCGAAGGGAGTTTGTCGACCTGAGCGGGCCGAAACAAGTTGAGCCGAAGGGCCGGAATCGGTTCGTGATGATCGCAAGACGATTATTCAAGGTTCATGTGGATGTACTTCATCGCCAAAAGTCAGACGCGGCTGGGACGTTCAGACAATGTTTAGCCGACAACCGCGCAACTAGGTTTCCATCTGAGGTGGAGATCGTGAGGTCAGACGATGGTGGGGAATTCCTCGAAGAATAATTTGGGGCACTTTGTAGGAAGTACAATATTACCCGAGAATTCACCTCTGCGAGCAGTCCACATTTGCGAGCAGTCCACAGTTCAACGGCCTAGCTGAACGGGCGTTAGGGTTGATCGAAGCCGCAGCTTTGACCGCAAGAATACAAGCTCCGATACTATTTTCGAACGTCGAGCTGCCTTCTTCCTACTATGCATGGACGAAGGCCATGTCGTGGACGTGACATACGTTTGACATTCCTGCAACGATCTCGAACCCAGCAGACAGAAAATCGCCGCACGACATGTGTCGCGGCAGCCAACCTCGGCGTCATTTGCTGCCATTCTTGAATCTTGGCCATTACAAAGCCAAGCGACCGAACACGTCGCAGCCCAAAGCGCAAGAGAGCTTTTGTCTAGGCCCCAGACAAAACCACCCCCGGGATCTTGTGCGAGTATTGACTGAGAAAAACACGGTTATCACGAATCGCAACGTAACCTGGCAGCATACATCCCCCGGATCCCCCGCTAACCTACCTGAGGAAGCGGAACGCCGATTTAGCGTCGATGAGATCGAGGAATATGCCACGTCTTCCGAGGGGGGGGGGCTGCGATAACGACGAAGACGAGGGCGATGAGTCCGAGTTGATCGAAGCTACGAAGGTAGCGGAAATAATACTGCTCAAGTGCACCAGCGATGGCGAGCGCGAATCTTGTTCCATCGGCAGTACCGCACGGGACAGGGATTCAGGTTTCAGCTCCAACCACAGCGGCGAGAGCGGGGGTCATACCCCTGCCTTTGCCGAGAGCGTGCCCACGAACTCTGGGACCGAAGAGAGCTCATCGAGTTCGTCAACACCGCCGAGAGTGAAGTCAGTGCTCCAGAGGCTGGCCCATCAGGAAGGGCAGCCCATGAATTGCGTAGGACGGTTCATCAACCTCCTCCCGCTCGTCTTCGGCCTCGAGCACGGACCACAGCGAGGTGGCCGTGGTACCAGGCAAGAGATGTCAAGAGCTATGGCAGGAGGAGCATCCGGGCCTAAGGCTTTCACCCTCCTGTTGCGTCTGCTGATGACGCACTTCGACGGGGTTGACACGGAGGAGGGCTACACTAAGTTGCTTACTTTCGGAATGTGTACCGGCACGCCTTTTTCTGATTTCAGTCGGGAGTTTTGAGTACTTGTGTCGACCGCTACGGGGAGTGAGCGTATTTTGTCTCCGGGGACGGATGTGGTGCTGGAGGTGGTTCGGGTGGCGGTGGATGAGCAATTTCCAAATCATCCCTGCGTTGTACCCTGGTTCGAAGGCAATGGACCCGCGGCCATACGCCTCGTTGGATAACATGTGGCGGGTTTTTAGTGACTTAGGGCATAATAAGACATCTGCCGTCAACGGCGAAACGTGTTTCCCTCTGCCTGTTTCTTCCACGGGAGCGCGGTCATCCGCCCCGTCGGGGCCCCGGCCCACCGACCATGGGCGCGGCCAGGGCCGAGTGCCGTCCCAGTCGCTTTCATGGCAGACGGAATCGAGCCATCATCCAACTGTCATGGCCATCGGCGATTCATCTGACCCTTGGCTTGACCACACATCGAACTGCTGGCCACTAGAAGAGCATCATTATGCAGACGTTTTCGCCGTTAGTGCCTCGTTTAAGAGAGACTACCCTCTCCCCTTTGGAGCGGCCTCCTTTCACCCTCCACTCGCGCGGATGCCCTCCGAGACGATCGGGGGCTTTGCCTCAACTGCCACGAAGACAACCGCTCCTTCAAGCATTGTAGGCATCCTTTCAATAATGCCAGCGGCTGTTTGAACCCTGAACTTGGCCAACTTGGTGACGATGACGCATACCGACGTTGGCAAGCACACATGGTCTACTACCGCTGAGACGGCAAATCTTCTCGCCCGAAAAAACACAAGAAAAATCGTCGCCATATTTCAGGTAAATCGCGAGGGAACCACCAGGACCAGGGCCAGGTAAACTGTCACAACGATAACACATACACGTCGGATCACCTGGCGGAATCCCGCTCTCGCTCGCCTCTTCTGCCCCCGCTCCTGCTCCTCGAATGCGATTTGGAGCCGCCCGAAAACCGGGCGGACATACTCCCACGAGCCAGCCTAGCACATTCCGTACCGGCAATCCACAGCTCGACGGCGGTACGGCACCGTCGACAACCCTGTCGACACTGTCGGGGACACCTCTTGTGTCGTTTTAGAAGATGCTCGTGTTCCCGTTGCTAGCCTGCCCAATAACGCAGCGCAAATTGCCTCTTGTCAAGAGCCCACGGGCTCGCCGTCTGCGGACGATTCTCACGGCGTAGTACCGGCGGCGGGAACTAGCGCTTCGAGCGTGGTTTCCCCCAGCCAATCGTTTTTCGACGGCGAGAACGCGAGCTTCCAGCGACGTTCCCCTCGGCCATGGTCTGAGTTTGGGGACGGGAACCACGCTTTCAGTGCCGTTTCCCTCAGCCGCGGCATCAACTCGGCAATGGGGGTACGCCCTCCAAACGCCGCCCCCATCAACCATGGCACGGGAGCCTGCACTTTGCGCCCTCCCCCCCAGGCACGCGTCGCGCAGCAATATAGCTGCGGTGACGGCGCGTCGCCTTTTTACGCGAACGTGTTCATCCCCCCCTCTCCCTGACAGGGCGATGGCGGTCTCGGTTTGAGGTGTGGGACGGCCCGCCCTCAAACACTTTTTCTGACCACGAGGTGGCGGTTGGCTTGAAGTGCGGGAAGGCCAAGACTAAAACACCGAGATATTTTGCGAGGCTCGTTCCGGTGTTTGCTCGCGATAGCTGCGGGCGCTCTGTTTTGGTTTTTCATCAAGGAGGAGTCGACAAGATTAGCTACCTCGTCTCCCTTCTCCAAGAAGAGCCCTAACGGAAAAGAGCCTCCTCGGGTAAAAATATTATTGCCTTGCCCGAGCCCCGCTCCAGAAGACGCCCACAGGGTTTACGAACCCTGCTTCGTCTTTTGGCACGCCAACCCACGTGTTTTAGGTTACGTCTGCCCCAGTGGTACAGGAAGATCCAACACTGCGCGACGGGCCATTGGTGACGCCACGGCCTCCAGCCTGATCAGCTGGACGCTATTCCCGTATAATTTGGGAAGAATTGCGCCTCTCGTCAAGCAGAAACCTCAGAGCCCCTGTCCCTTCGGGCGCAGTTAGAGCAGATTTCTTGCGATTTTACGCCAAAGAGCGAAGAGGCCACGGCGCGAGAAACCGTGGGTTTGGACTCGCGTCGTGCTCACGAGGCCTGGTGTTCCTGAGGAGGACACTACGGGTCCAAAGTGCTGAGGACTGGTGTTCCCAGAGGGAGACTAGTCAGACCAAATGCCCAACAAAGCTACGGACGGGTTGGCACCGTCGGGTTGGCACCGTTGATATCGGACTATTTTTCGGGTGCAGTGAGGGCGGCCTCTAACGACTTTCCGCCAGCGAGTGAGGAGGACCCGAGGCGAGAAAGCGCGGGTTAGGACTCGCATCATGCTTCAGAGGCCTGGTGTTCCCGCAAGGGGACACTAGGCCCAAAGAGCCGAGGATTGGTGATTCCAGAAGGGGACATTACAGACCCAAATGTCCAACGAGGCTACCGACGGGTTGGCACCGTCGGTTTTTGATATTTTTCGGGCGCAGTTAGAGCGGATTCTCGCGTTTTTCCGCCAACGAGCGAAGAAGACCCGAAGCGAGAAACCACGGGTTCGGATTCGCGTCGTGCTCCCGAAGCCTAGTGTTCCCGGACGGGGACAGTGCAGTCCCAATTTCCAACACGGCTCTTGACCCTTCTCTCGAATACTCTACAAAGTGGTGTTGTTGTGGCAGCCCCCATTCTATTCTCCACCGTGGTCCCCTTCGTCGTTTGTCGTGGACGATGTGCCATATTCTTGCGCGCAGCAGTACATGATGGCCGAAAAGACCAGGCTTTTCCACGACCATCGAGCAGTGGAGCTCATCATGTCGTCGCCTAATGGAAGCACATGCAAAAGCATCGGTCGAGGCATGCGCAACTTTGACTCCGGTGTTGGGGACAGGGAGAAGCAAAACGCCGTGCTATCTGGAACCTACGCCAAATTCACGCAGAATCCAGCCATAAAAAGTCACCTTTTGATCTCTGACAACAAGCTTCTGGATGAATCCAGCCCTCTGGACACAGTATGGGCCATTGGTCTCCGGGCGGATGATCCCAGGGCCAATAACCCATAACAGTGGAGAGGAACAATTTGCTCGGTGAGGCACCTTCTGCCGTTCGCGAAGCTATTCGCGACAGTGAGATCGGTTCGGCGCACCCGGCCTCCCCTAGTCGGTTCCGCACCTGCACTGCGAATGCAAGAACTAAGAAATCTCGTCCGCGCTGCGGCCGGGCCGTTAACAGCGGCCAGCGCTCGCAAAGCTTCCCCTTCGGAGGTTCCGACCTATTTCTCGGGCGCGTTGGCCTAAACTAAACGCCGTGCAGTTTTGGAGATAGCTTCTGGCGTCGGTACTGGCCTTGCGCTGTCAGAACACGGCCCTGCTTCGTCGGGGGTACTCTGACGCTGGACGACGTTTCGTAACTATGAACATCGCGTACATCAGTCGATCAACGCTCGACTCGGAAAGGCGCTAGACTCCTCTAAATTAGGGGACCGGCAGCATTGTTTGGGCGCCTAAACGCCTCCGAGGGTACTGTGGGGAAAAAAGTTCCGCATATCCTCCAGCCACAAGGCACAGGAGAGCATTGACAAAGTGGGGACCCTCAACGCACGAGTCCAGCCGTAGCTTGAGTTCGTCACCGCGTTCGATTGCACACTTGAGTGCCGCAAACGCAGCGCCAACGGCGTCGCCGATTTTTGTGGCCCGCTTGCCAGAGCCTGCTACGGAGTACGACACACAGTGGCTTGACAAACTCCCACCCCGTGGGTTTGACAAGCCCCAACCCCGTTGGAGATAGCGGTATCTACCTCCGATGGACCGGCGGGCTGCGCGCTCCCGCCTCGCCGATCCCAGTAGTCGGTTTGGGTGGACTCGTGCCCCGCACCGAAAGCACTGCTTTGGTTGGACTCGTGCCCCGCACCGAACGCACTGCCTTGGGTGGACTCGTGCCCTTCGCCGAAAGCACTGTGTTGGATGGGCTCGTGCCCCGCACTGCACATGCTGCCTTGGGTGGGCTCTCTCTCACCTCTACCGTGTTTCACGATTCTCGCACACACGAGCCACGTATAAGGATTGACGGCCTTTCTACTCCCCTGGGGAGATTCGTCGCTCGTGTTTCTGCCTCCGTCGCACTACCGAAGGCTGTACCGGCCGCGGGTCGATTTCGCCTGCCGCTGACGCCGTTTGCGCTTCAGTTTTTGCCATACCCATCGAGGGCGGCACGGGCTGCGCAAAAGCTCTGGCTGCAGCGACGCCCATGACACAGCTGATTCCTCTGTCAAGGAGTTCTACACAGGAGATGGACTTCGCCGCGACCACCGGTTCGACTGTGTCCGTCTCTGCCTTGCTTGGCACTCCAGCCCCTCCGTCGTCGACGACGCGCCGACGAACAGCGACGGCAACCGGTACTGCACCCCCGCTGTAGATGATGGATTCGGGCCCGGCGGGGCCCCTCGGTCATCTTCCAGACGAGGTAAAACCCCGCCGCGAGTCCCATGGCCGCGGCCCCTGCTCTTGCCGACTCGGAGGTCCGCACGGGGCCACTTCCGCCAGACCGCGACCACGCAGTCTATGGAAACTCTTTTACGGCTCACGCCTTCTTCTGGTGACACGCCGACTGCATATACAAGGTCGGACGCCCTGAGGGTGCTATTGGTTCACCTTTTGCAAGTGGTCAAACGAACTACGCAATACCCCACTACTTCATTGACAAATGGCGTCGTCGACAGACCATGGGTGTTTGGGTCGTGGGTTCGATTCCCACCATCCACAATAATAAACTTTTCAGACTTTTCCCACGTCGAACTTGAAAAATCCTCCCCCCGGTATCCCCAGGAAATGAAACCGCTTGGATATTGACAGGCCCGCCCGTATATCCGGCCGACCCGTTATCCCGCCGTTTCGGGGGGGGAGAGTGTTATACATCTTAGTCTGGGTAAGCTATTGGTTAACCTTTTGCGAGTGGTCAAACGGATCAATACTCCACTAATACCTTAACAAATGGCGTCGTCGACAGACCATGGGTTTTTGGGTCGTGGGTTCGATTCCCACCATCCACAATAATAAACTTTTCAGACTTTCCCCACGTCGAACTTGATAAATACTCTCCCCGGTATCCCCAGGAAATGAAACCGCTTGGGTATTGACAGATCCGCCCGTATATCCGGCCGACCTGCTATCCGGCCGTTTCAGGGGGGAAGACTGTTATAAGGCTTAGTTTGGTTAAGCTATTGGTTAACCTTTTGCAAGTGGTCAAACGGACTAAAACCCCACTAATACCTTAACATAAGCCACTGGCGGCCGGAATCAAGCTCTTGGGCTCGCTTCATTGAGCGGACGGCGTCAGCCGTTTTTGGCGGCGTCAGCCTCCAAAAACCTTGTAATAGTATCAATAGTACAACTACACCGTAGGATGAGGAATCAGCAGACACTGGGTGTGCATATTTTGTCGGGTAGAAAGAACGGGCAGCAGAGGATCGGGCAGCAGCACCGCCCGAAGCTGCGCCACCACTCGCGAGGGCACAAGACTGAGCAAGGTCGTTCCCAAGGTCATCGGCAGGTCATGACAAATCACAGAAGGCGTAGTTGAGCTTCTGAGCTCTAGTCGTCGAGTTGACAAAGTAACGGCACCGAGGCGGCCGACCGAACGAGCTCGCTGAGGGCAGTAGCTGACATTTTGGTCACGTTGGGCGTTACTGCGCGACGAACTGATGAGTTGATGATGGATTTCCCCACGGCACCGACACCTACCCTACAGTCGCTTAATATCAGCCACAAAATCAATTAAGTGGGTGCCGTCTACATCGCGAGCACAATTGACGAAAAACGAAAAGTGCCGCCGAACACGCCTGTAACGTAAATGCTGCGCGCGCCGTGCGCAACCTCGTTGTTGCTGTTCTAACATCAACTCGCATAATTAAATCCGTGGTCACAGGACAGGCTCCAGGAGTCACTGGAGTGGCAGAATACCCAAGGAAAAAAAACAAAAAACAAACACAAAGTCGTAGTGCAGCTCGAGCAACAACGTTTTCAGCATCCCCTCCTGAGAGAGCACAGCTCGAGCTAGTTCGTGTGCCGACGCTCTGCGCAATCGCAATCGTTAAACACTTTCTTAAGTAATGTTTCCCCATTCCAACTCTCATTATAAAGTTAAACACGACGCGCGCTACGATGGAGGCGTGCACCAGTTTTTTTCTCAATACTACCCCTCAATTTGGGAGCTTAAGACATGTCCCTCTTAACCCAATGACTGATTTGGAGAAAAATAAAACAGCTACCTGATAAAAATCCCGCGGCCCAGGTACACGACGAAAATCATGCAAAAAAAATGGATTAAATTACGACGATTTCGGGTTAAGGAGCCCCGTCATTTCAGAAAACATTTTCGCCAAAAAAAGGTATACCTCTATGGAAGCAGCGGTAAACGAAAGCCCTTCAGCGCAAGAAATTGTTCACGCTCCACACGATCAAATATTTCGGGCGGGCAGGCCCCAACCAAAAAATACTTCAAATAGTTTGCTTGGTTGGGTAAACGTGTTGGATATACCTGGCGGGTATCTGTCTATACCCGGTTAGAACCAAGACAACCATGTGTACTGCTCGGGTATCCCAGAGTATACACCCTAAAGAACATCCCCTTGAAAAAATATCAAACGTCTGACAGATCAGATCCCTTTTTATAACATACTTCGAAGTGTGCCTTCCGGGGCGGATGCATCCTTGCTTGGTCTATATGATCTGTGTGGCTTATAGATCATGATGTCGGGCGATAACTGGATGATCTGGATGATATAGCACTTGTTTCCTGGGTTGGGTCTGTGCTACACAGATCCTGCAGAAAGCATACCATGACGATATATCTTAGATCTACAGGTGATCTAGACGATCTAGATCGAGATCTGCTCCATGTGTCAAAGCTCCATACTGCACACGGCAATCACACATTTTACTATAACACGGGCTTGTAATCTTGACTCTCCAAATTCGCCTGCTGCTGGTTTTAATTTTTGGCCGGCAAGACCATCGCTCGGATTCGGCGTACCGCTTCTTCCATCGTATCGCGCCGCTTGCAAATGGCGAACCGTAGCAGGGGACGGTCATTGTCCGCCCCCTCCTTGCCTCCGGCGCCTCCGTTGCTGTTCTTGGGGTCGTCGAAGTAGAAGATAATACCGGGTACGACGCCAACCTGCAACGTCAGGAGATCCCAGCCGTGTGATGGACACGCGCAAAAGCCAGTGATAAGAACGCTATATTTAAGACGGACCACTTAAAACTGAAGCGCAGGAGACGGTAGACAAAGGCGACGTGGCCACCACCGAGTTGCTGTCCAGCAACTGAGCTAACTTCGTAGAGTTCACTCTTCTTCCTGTTTTTCGAGGGGAGGCTTGGGCATTTTAGAAGTGCGCCCCGGGGGGGGGGGGTGAACGCGATACGATAACGCCTTCTAGGTGGTACAACAGTGACGTTTCTCCGGGATGGTGTATTTGTTTTGTATTCAACACTTGTGCTCTCCAGCTCAACCCGTAAGATTTTTTACCCCCAGCGACCTTCTGGACAAGCCGTGGTCACCGGTGTCTTCCCTTCTCCCGCCCGGTACGTGCCTCCACTTTGATCCCGCATAGGGTACAGCATTCTCATTTTCAACCTTTTGGGCTCGTCTCGATTTCCCTCGCACTTTGCTTACTCACGCTCTCGCGCTTCCCGCTCGTTATTTTTTAAGCAAGAAAAAAGTCCCAACGAGCACGATTGTGCACTCGGTGAGACTTGAAACACGACCTCGACGTTGGTAGGAACGATGTTCACCTACGACGTACATCGGGGACGCTGACTGTTCCTGACAAAAACATCGTCGCGGCCGCCAACCAACCATTCACCTCCGCGTGCTAGCAAAAACTCAAAAACGCAAGGAGTCATCGATATAACTACTACTGTATATCAACAGCCTCGCGCAGTCGGAACCTACAGTGCGTAGCCGCTCACTTACTTTCTTGCGCGATAAAAAACAGAAAAATCATCACGACAAGGACTCATCGATGTAACCACTCGTATGTCAACCGCCTCATGTCACAGCCGGAGAGCATTAACCCGTTCACCGCCGCAGAAAAAAAAACGCTCCCAATCCAAGCAGTCCTGAAGAAGTTGATAGCCGCTCACCTTAGCTTGTGTCAGCAAGAGCTTGGCGCACTCCAGCCCCTTCAAGCCTAGCGGCGTCGTGTCTGCCACCAGGAAATGTCCCCCCTGTGTGCAACGCGGGTGCCCAAAACGCCGACGTTAATCCAAGAACCCTTCTACGCATCATGTGATATCACGGACGATACCATGGTACGCAGCAGTTATTATCGGTATACCGAGGCAGCTTGTGCTGCCGGAGGAGTAAGGGTGACCGCCTGTAGGGACTGCTCGCGCTGTCACTGCCACGGGAGCTCACGGACACAGGCCAGCTAGCATTGGATTGCGAATACAGTTGTGTTAAATCGACACACGAGATGTATGGAGATACGTGGAGGTGTCACGAGCTTCAGGTTTATGTTTCCACATCCGCCGGAGGATAAGACAAAAAATTAAGAAAAAATAAAAATCGAGCCAGAATACGACATATAATGTGTTCGGTATATCATAAATTATATACCCCTACCCCCCCCTACCCCAGCAACACAGCGCGAGGTAAGCCGTGAGCCATGCGCTAGCGCCAGCATATGCTTAGCGAAAAGCAGTTTACGCAGGATCGAGCACCAGTAAGCCACAGAACAAGAGCGTTTCATTACATATTGGATATTAGAAATCGAGGGCTTCGCGGGCTAGCCTACTGGTTTAGCGAACCAAAACGATGCGACGCGTCAGCTTCAGCTTATATTATAGAAAATGAAAATACACTCCAGCTGTGAGATCGAATATTTCGTCGAAACTCATCTTTGCAAGCTGTGTGTGATACTCCGATCGCGCGTATTACGATTTGTGTGTCCTCATTAAGGATATAGGTCGGCGACTCCCCTTACAACTACAGTGCAGCTATCAGGGTCAACAGGGTGATGTTAGTCAGTCTGTGCTCGGAAACTATAAAACCCTTTCTTGAGGGGGACCAAATCTGACAGCTGTGGAGGGAAATGTATCCGTTTATCAAGTGAATCCTGTAAGTAGAATAACCGGTGAGATGGGGGCGGAGTTTTGAAGGATGTGGGGGCATGGTTTTGATCAAAAGCGAGCGGGGTTGGAGGGGGGAAGGGGGGGGGGGGGGGGCGGACGGGCGGGCAATTTGTGCGTGGAAGCTATAACTCCTTTTAAGGGGATAAATCTAACGGTTCTGGGAAAAAAAGAAAAAAATGCACCAGTTTATCATAGGGGGGGGGGGGTTGGGGCGGGGGGGGGGCGTGTGGGGCAGCTCGATCTGTGCATGGAAACTATACATCATTTTGAGGGGATAAATGTGACGGTTTTGGAAAGAGTGCATCAGTTTATCATGTATATCCTGGGGTAAGTCGTACAATCAGTGAGTAGAGAGAGGGTGGAGTGTTCGAAGGGGTGGGGGTGGGATGGGGTGGGGGGGTTGGGGAGGTGGGGGGTGGGGGCGGGGGGGCGGGGGGGGGGGGGAAGGAAGGGTTTTAGGTGAGGGGTTTGTTATACGTGTGGTGCTAGGTCTAGGCGATGGTGCGGGTGGTGGGGAAGAAGGGGGCGTTCGGGGCGGGGGAGGGGGGGAAAGCAGCGGCATGGATGGCTCTATAAAGATAATGAGGTGATATCCAGTGCGGGAAGTGTTTATTAATCTGGCGGATTTCGATATTAGGTGGGGCGTTTGAGTAAGGGAGAGCGAGAAGGGAGGGGGGGGGGGGGGGGGGGGGGGGGGAGATTTTTTAGGAGGTTTAGGTCACATATAATATTCAAATACACTCCGGCTGTGAGATCAAAGATATGTAGGGGCTCGTTATACGCGTGGTGCTAGGTCTAGGCGATCGTGCGGGTGGTTGGAAAAGAGGGGCCGTTGGAGGGGGGGTTGAGGGGGGTGGGGGGAAAGAATGAAAACTACGTCATGGATGGTCAGAAAGATAATGACGTGATATCAACTTCGTATAGGTGGTTATTACTCTGGTCGATTTCGATTGTGAGTGGACGTTTGGACAAACTAGGCGGGAAGGGAGGGGGGGGGGAAGGGATCGGGGGAGGGGGGGGTGGGGAAAGGGGTGGGGGGGGGTTGAACAAGAGGGATCGGGGGAGGGGGAGGGGAGGGGGGGGCGGGGGGCGGGACATTTCAATATGTGCGCGGAAACTATAAATCCTTAAAGGGGACAAACCTGACGGTTGTAGCAAGAAGACATCCCTTTATATCATCTGCCTGGTAATGTTTTCTATTCTAGAAGGTTTGATGTTAGGTGCAGTATGCAACCCAGTGTTTAAGTCTAGTAAATAACGTGTTAAATCTTCCAAATTTGTTGCTGTACATGGATCGAAAGCTAGAATATTTTTATAGAATATTTGCAGTTACCATTATTTTCTGACATCGCTAATTATAAGAAAAAGATACGTATTGCCAAATACAACAGGCGAGGTGATGTGGTCATGCACTGTTTGTCACCACCATCATATAGTTACCATTATTTTCTGACATCGCTAATTATACGAAAGAGATGAGTATTGCCAAATACAACATGCGAGGTGATGTGGCCATGCACTGTCTCCGCCATTGAGCACTAGAGGGAGAAACATATCAGAGAAACAATCAGAAACCGCAGCTCGGGTCGAGAAAACACGTTTTACCTAATCCCGCGATAACACGCGTGCTCGAGGGCAAACAACCCGGAAGGGGTCGAAGGGAACGCTAGAGTAAGCCACATGCCCTCCCCATACGCTCCACCCGTAACACTTGGTAAAAACTACTAGGATAGAGCATATATTTGGCAAAAACTACTGCCATCAACCTGGTACGGTAGAGCTACGCGCTGGTCACGTTTTATACTCGGCAAAACCTAAGACGGTGTTAGAGCTATATACACCGTCATCCCGCTGCCGGCTGAAATACACCACGGCGATACGGCGGGGACCGCTGGGCTTCCCGCCCGACTTGAGAGCGCCAAGAGACCAACCGTCGAAGGTGCGATTCTTGCCTGGGGCTGGGTGATGGCGAAGCCTTTCTCCCTCAGGGCATCTCCCAGGAGCAGTGCGTTCCCTTCCACCAATTTGGGGATATCCTGTTGATAGATGTAAGCCACAGCAACCATCGTGAAAGGGAGCGAGGAACGGGAGGTCGTTGCCGGAGCGGTGGGGGGGGGGGCGGGTGTACGCACTCCACGCATAGCCGTAGTCTTAAGACCCTATCGGGGGAGGGGGGGAGGGGGGCACTTAGCCACCAAAAGTCTCCATCTATCGTTTATTTCACTTAACCCCACTTCGGACTTGGATCTTTTTTTAGAAGTCACAACGGCCGGCGTATCACGCAGCTTGCCCAAGATGAGAATCGACCGTGAATTTGTCGAACTCACAGTTAACATCAGTTAAAATATTTCTATCAAACACTTGCGATTAGCGGGGACTTATTTTCCAGTTGTTCAAGGGCTAAGCTGCTTGCTGTCACTGGTATTCTCATAAATTAGTACTGTGCACGTGCCCAACAGCGTCGCCACCGGAGGGGGGGGGATATATCTTGGACGCGCCCTTGCAACCGCGGCTTGCACGCAGCGGTCGAAACCCGCGGCAGCCGCCCGCTTAGTATGGCGCCCCTTGTAAACAGATGCGCGGGCGCGTGCGGCAATAGGGGGCATAGATAGCTCTTTTAGCCCCTTTGGCCCTTTTTCGCCATAACAGTTGTGATGACAAATTGACAGGGTTCCTCAACTACCAATAACAAACTACCCCCGTCCCCCCCCCTCCCCCCCCGAAACGGAGGAGCTGTTACCCAATATCGATCAAAGAACACGTCATTTTTTTGTTCCGGTATTAATTC
This sequence comes from Undaria pinnatifida, assembly GCA_012845835.1. Classification (NCBI taxonomy): domain Eukaryota; class Phaeophyceae; order Laminariales; family Alariaceae; genus Undaria; species Undaria pinnatifida. The sequence continues at coordinate 1,030,408 of JABAKD010000030.1, forward strand.
GTGAGAAAAAACAAACAAACTCCTAATAGACCGTCTGAACAAATCACCAGGGGGTGAACTTTCGTTGTTTTATTTCTTCAATCTTTGAATACAAGCTTTCCCTTCGGGGGGTGGTTTGCTTCAAATCTCGGGGGTGTCGCAAGCAGAAAAGAGGAAGGGGGGGGGGGGGAGGGTGGAACCAGAGAAAATTAAAAGAAAAAAAGAAGACGCCCGGCAAGCAACACCGACCAACGCAGACGATTTTATGCCTTTGACCTACTATTCTGGCAAAAATTTGAGCGCTTGTATTCTAGTTTTGAGGCCCCAGAGATAACTGCATGAGAAATAAGGGGTGTCCGCTATGGCTTCTGATTTTTGGAAAGTGGTTTTATTTTGAATTGTCTTGTTTTCCCGTTTGCCTTTATTTTTGAAAATCTGGCACGTGCACTGTCGCCGGCGACGTTAGATCACCACCGCCTCTGCTGCTGTCTCCGCTGCTGTGCTGCTGCCGTGGTGCTGGTGTGCTGCTGCTGTGGTGGTTTTCATGGTGGTGGTGGTGGTGCTGCTGTCGCGTTTGTGTGAGGACGAAGCTCTGTCTCGCACACAACAAGCACGCGCGGTATGCTGTAAAATAGTAGGCGTGCTTGTCATTCTTTGCTGTGGGTGTTGAGTGACGCGTGCAACAGACAGGTATCATACCAGGTACAGAGTAGGCAGTGGTGACACGTGATACTTAGTACGAGGTAGTGTCCAAAAGTCAAATAATCCCAGTTCTGAGATAATGGAAGAGCTGCTATTTCCGGGCTCGGAAATCACCGAATCCGCTGAATTCTGGCCTCGATTATTTCTGAACCCAGAACTAACCGTGATTTCTGGTCCCACAATCTATGGTTTTCATTTTTGGCGCCGTAGATCCCTGCTAAAGAAATAAACTATCGCTCAAAATGCTTCCCATACCAGCAGGTCTCAGTGAATAAAAAATAAAAATGGGTGAGAGGCATCGAGCTCCTCAAATTGGTACGAGCCTCAAGACTTTTTTCCGGCGCAGCCCCTGTGGTCGCTACTGGTAGCACGCGTCCCCACCTCGAACAAGCCATCCTCAGCTTCTAACGCCACCGATAGGCCGTGCTGAAGCGGCGACGGCGCGCAGTAGGACGTGTTGCCGTGGTAGACGGACAGACCCTCCAGCAACTCCGGCGTCGAGAGCGCCCAACCGATGCGCCAGCCTGCTCGAACGGTGGAAAGCAAAAAGGTGGCCGACGCGGGTGGCAAAAAAAAACGGTCAGCGGTTATTGCAGAATAAGCAGGGGTTTCCACGGGTGATGGCCCGTCGGGTCGGGAGGTTCCCAAAATCTCGCGGGTCGAGTCGGATCGGGTCAGGGTAAAGTCCGGACTGTCACGAGTCGGAACGGATCAGACCGGGTTTTCTAGTCTTACGGGTCGGTTCGGGTGACCTCGACTCGACCCGACCCGACCCGACCCGACCCGACCCGACCCGACCCGCGGGAGGTGACACACCTGTGAAATTCTCTCAAAATAAGCGTCGTCAGGAAGAGCAAGCGGCTTACGGACAAAAACCCGCGCCAAGTATGGAGGCGTGTGTGCGAACGCGGGTTAACAGGGAGAAGAGCAACAACAGCAACGTGTGAGCTTTGACGGCCGACGCAACCAGCGCGTGACAAGGAATGGTCATTGTTCCTATCTGGTAAAACACGGATACTAGCTACCAAAAAGCACGAGAAGTACGGCCTTACGAACCGCCTGCGTATAGGAACATGAACGGGAACAATAGTAGGAAGAGCATGCAGCAGTGCCACTACTGCCGTATGGCTGTGCTGTGGCGCGTTAATCAACACGCGGACAGCGACCAAAAATCACGAGGAGTGTGGTCTTACGTGGTCTTACGACGCGTCTGCCACTACTGTAGTAATAGGCAAGAGCGTGTAGCCGTGCCAGGAGCCCCAATATGCTACGCGCCTGTCGCACGCGTCCCTACGTCGCACACTCGACGCGTCCCGTACGGCTCGGGTCGCTACGTGTGGCCGACGCCATAGTCGACGCCTGCGACGATCGATGTATTAAGGGTGTACCATTTTTTGGCGAAAATACTTTTTGAGTGACGGGGGTCCTGAACCCCTTCAGAGCCCCGAAACCCTCCCCATACTAATTCCAAGTAATTTGTCCCCCACAGCGGGTTTCCAGTTGTAAAAGCGTTAACCTAAATTCGTCGGAATGTCATTTTTTTTCCTTGTCCTGCAATGTGAATGCTTTTTTTCGTACCTTAGGCCGTGAATTTGGTCGCCGGGCTGAACTTTCATTCAAGTCTAAATAAGTTTTTGGGTGGGTGAGGTATAGAGCTCCCTCAAGTCGCCATGGGCCTTAGAAAAAAAAGAGCAACTTTTACCGTAGCATGTATCAATCGCCGTACCACCTTGTACGCGTTTCTCCCTTCCCAAGCCCGAAGAGGCTTCATATCTCCTCCAGCCCCCCTCCCCCTATATCATGAAAAAGACGGGGCGGCATTGGTGTCGATTTTTTTTCACGCTTCGTACACGGTTTCGATCACCGCCGTCTAGACTACCTGCCCACCGGTAAGCGAGAACAGCTTGGAAGCGCTGCACACGGTGACCGTCCTCTCGAACATGCCCTCCTCGTCCGCTATTCGGAGGTGTTTTACTCCTCCGAACGTCACGTTCTCGTACACCTGCGCACGCACCGGGCACGGGCGGTAACATGTATCACGTCGGGCGCGCGACACTCGTCACCCTTCTTTTGCGCGTACCACCTTTGGTTTGTTTCGTATTTTCCCTTCGGAATTTTTCCCTTGAGAGTGACTGGAGCTATTCAATCACGGACTTGAATATGCGAGTTAATGTGAGAACAACATAATAACAACTTCGACAACTTCGACAGCAACATGTGCTTTCATCCAGGCGGGCGTGCATGCTCACCCCGAGAGGAGAGGAGATCCATACAGCCCCGTGGAGGCGTTTCAACCCCTTTAGAACTGGGCCCGAGGAAAAACTACTTGAAATCAGGGTGGGTGTTTTCTTAAGCAGTAAAAGGGCTAACCAAGCCCATGACTGATCGGCGGAATTCAAGTGTGTAACGCGAGCATTTCGGAGTGCACTCTCCCGAACAAGCTCGCCAAAACAGTAGGGTCATCTTGCCTGATCGGCATAGTGGGTTTCCACCCGAGCATCAGGCGTTTCTTTTACACCCCTCGATCGGACTGAAAAGCTGACCAGGGAAGCAGAAATGTCTTACTACTGCATGACTGAGGTATAACGTCAGCCGCCGACGCCTAGCCAACTAGCTGAGGGGTTATTTTCGGATCGCCCCCCGCAACTAAAAACGCCATCACATCTTCACCCATTCCCAGCTCCTAATTTTGCCAGTTTAACTCCGAGTGTTTTGTGCCCCTGTCGGGAGTGCGGTGCTAAAAGGCTTAATAGTGGGTACGGTTACACCCAAGTCCTATAAACATGGATGAACCCAACCTCGGAGAGAGTGAGCGGCCGGGAAATTGATGTACGGTAAGCATGGTTGTAAAAAGCCACACGATTGGCCAGTTTAGCTTGTGAGGGGTGATTTGTCCCCTTGCTGCGTAAAGCGTGCGTCCGAACTCACAGTTGACGTACTTCATTTACAAAAAATCAAAATCAAACCAACGCACCTCGTCGCTGATGACGAAGAGGTTATATTTGAGGGCCAGACGAGCGAAGCCTTCCATTTCCTGCACGGGGAGCAAAAAACGCATAAAAACGCGACAAGCGCACGATGTCAAAGAAGCAGAGCAAGACGAAGAACTGCACAAATAAGACACAAAAAGCGTCGAGCACAGTCAGGTTCCCACAAAGCAGGGCAAAACGACCACACCTCGGACAGATCATGATCTAGATCATCTACAGTACATCCCGCATCTGCCGTACGGAGATATTATTCTGGATCTGGATCTATCGAGAACAGATCCAACTACGAAGGCACGTGCTAGATCGTGCAGATTGTACGGGTCCCACCCGGCAACATAAGCAAAAATCATACCCATCTTCCGTGAAAGGTCTTTAGATCATGAAGCAGGGCTCAGTGACCTGTCCGCGGTGCGAAAAAGACAAGAAACAAGAAAAAAAAAACCCGACAAAGCACAGGTTATCGACAAGCAAGTCAATACTCGGGGCGGAAATTTTCCCCCTTCGTTTAAGCGCTTCGCTTGCGCGCGCCCGCTGCCCCGCGGCCTTCTTCTTGTCGTATCCTGTAACACACGCCGCCGGGGCGGGAGGCCATCGACGCATTTGGAGCTACAAAAGTTATCTCACAACAAAATTTAAGTGGTTTGTCCCCCAAAGGTGAAGGTGCAGTTTTTCAAGGGTCCAGTAAGCACTAGGCACAGTATAGCTCGTGCTTTCCCCGGGTGCGAGCCGCGGGTGGGTGTGCGAGGCTGCGGCGAGGGTTCAAAAGCCCTCGTGTGCAGGCCCCTCGCCCATGAGCGGGGGACGCTCACCACCGTAAGCGTTACGGTGAAGGACGGGAAAAAATCATGCGCCACCAACTCTTCCAGTTCATTGGTTTTTGTGAAAGTTTAAGCCATCGGGAAATCTTTGTTTCCTTCGTTTTTGCCGGCCGACGCGCGAGCGAAAAAAAGCCGAGCAGCCCGACTCGAAGGTACGGAGGTGTACTCTTGAGGGACTCGTACCGGCGAGATTCAAGAAGAAATGGCCGTACACTTCGATATTGCTATGACGAACTTTTAGAAACTCCGAAAAGTTGCTTCCGCAAGACGCATGGACGACTTGGCTGGCAAAAATAGCCGTCCCGCAGAAAATGGTGTGGGGGTCGATCGATCAATTATTCTTGCCTTTTTGGTGTAGCAGTGGCCGCATGGGTTGTGCGGGGAGTTGAGGATGAGCACACGCGTCTTCGGCGTAATCGCTTTCTCAACCTGTGAACGTAGCAGGCAAATCGCCAAGTTCAGCATGGACCAGGGCGAAAGACATCGGCACAGCAGCGTCAGTTATTCCGGTGATGGCTAACGAGTGCTCACGCGACAATAGAACAATCAAACCGCGCGGACTAGAGGAGAAGGAAACAAACGTCCTTACTTGGGGTCCTGAAGATGTAACTGAACGTGCGTTTGTATCCTCAGCAAGTGTTTAGTTTTTGCAGAGGCGGGTGGGGGAGAGCTGTGCTGCTCTCGGGTTCGTGGGATGCAAGGGGCCGCCAAGGGTTGCCCGCAAAGATGGAAAAATCGATAGCACAACCCTGGCGCCGCTCCGCACGGCAACTCCGTGTCGTGGGTTCATCAGACTAGCGAGAAAGATCAATCGCACTGGGCCGCCGCGGCGCCAAAACCCTTCCCGCGTCAAGCCCGCCACACGCGCATATTATGCATACTTACGCTGATTTCTTATTCCGTTCACTTCTATTTCTTGTCTGGTATGGCTTTCAGCTGTATGTGCAATGTTTTCGTTATTTCATTTTCTGGGGCATTCTTCCACTCCAGAGTGACTGGAGCCTGTCCTGTCACCACGGGAAAATACCATAGTAATGATGACTTCACGTGAGAACAGCAACAACAACAACAATAACAACCACAACAACAACAACGACAACAACAACAACAGCAGCAGCAGCAGCAGCAATTCTGGACACGCGGCTCGCCGCACAAGCCGCTCGAACCCCTGGACCTACTCCACGTTGTATGATACGCGTTTGCGCTTGCGTCTTGCGTATTGCCGGGCACATCCATATCACCCATATGCTCCCCTACCGTGGTGACAACATGGCCACGCACCTCCTCCATGTCGGGCGCGAAGTCCGGGCCGTGGAGTTCCACCAAGACCGGCGTCGCCCCCACAATGCGCGTGGTGTTGAGGTACCAGGGGAATCCCGGATTGAACATTATAACCTGAAGGAAGCGTGCCGCGAGGAGAACGCGGGACTCGCCGCGTGAATGGCTTGCAGGTGTATCCGGTGTAACAACAACAACAACAACAACAACAACAACAACAACAACAACAACAATGTCAACATCAACAACAACAACAACAACAACAACAACAACAACAACAACAACAACAACAACTCGGTCTGCGATTAGGGTTACTGCGCGACGGTAGAGGTACGATAGAAGGTCGGAACTTCACCCCGCACAACCCCGTGTCGAAACTGCGGCGCGCGGAAACATTCAGCCGCGGGGACATCTTGCTCGCTTACCCTGCGCACTCCACTCAGAACGCCGGAAATCTACGCAAGAGGTATACCACGAAAGAGGTACTCACACGACTCACGGCACAAGCAGCGTCGAACCATCGCACCGCGAAGAGGGCATTTCTCCCTTTACAACGGCTCTAAAATACATTAAAAAAAAATGTCGGCACAAATCCATCGTTCACCGCCACGATCGTTTCTAGTACATCCTCCGGGCGTTTCCCCTTAGCTAATATATGACCCGGTCGACGATCAAACGCGAGGGGTAGCGCACCTCGTCCCCGGGACCCGCCAATGCGTGAAGGGTAACGAACAGGCCCTCCGTTGCGCCAACGGTGACCTGCGGAGAAAATAGAGAGGGGGGGCGGGATTGAGTCAGAAACGCGCGAATCGCCCTGTGCTTACCGCAGCAAGTATTCGACGCCCTCATTTACGGCTACCTCTGCCAGCGAGCGAGTTTCGGAGCTGCGCAAAATGTGCCGGCTGACATGAAAATCGGCGTGCGTCGTACAGTAACTGCGATGCGTGCCCCCTCGGTGGTTCGTTTTGACCGCGTTGAGACGGGTGGCAGTGCATGCTTGCGAGTCGTCTACTATTTGCCGGCACCCGCTCGTTGGGGTGCCCGGGGGGTCGTCACCCACCCGCAAAAGAAAACGACATCAGTGTCCGCGGCCGCTAAAAACGCAAGCAATCCACTTCCACTCTCCGACGGGCGATCGGAATGTCTGATTTGGACCACAGCAGGAGTTAAATCGTACGCCGGCATATGGCAATGTATCTCCGGTGGTGTCCCTGCTCACAAGGAACGCCTTTAAACGGTGCAACAACACCGTGAACCAACCAGCAGGCGATGTGGGACCGCAAGGCTACTTCTATCCCCCGTTCCGGCAGTGAAGCGGTGCGAAGGTGTATGGTCTATGGCCATACATGCAAGATAAGCAAACATTTTGGTTAATGTAATACATGGAACCAACGTACCGAGCGCCCCAAAGGTTGGATGTTGGAGGTGTTTATTTGGAATAGGAACGGTGCTCCGTCTCGAAAGAGATGCGTGGTCAATGGCCAAATGACTAAGGCAAGCAACAAATAAATACCCTCCCCCCCCCCCCCCCCCCCCCCCGAAAGAGGAAGGAGACAAGACAAACAAATATACTCCGAAGTATGGTTTTAATGTAATATATGGAACGAGCGTTCTGGGCGCCCGAAATGTTGGAGTTTGTCCCTATAAAAAGTAGGAACGGTGCTCCGTCACGAAAGGGATGTGTGGTCAATTGCCAAATGACTGAGGCAAGCAACAAATGAGTACCCCCCCCCCCCTACCCCACCCCGGCCCGTTATAGCCCCCAACGGGTACGCGGGCGGCAGGGATGGGGTAACACGCCTAGCAGCCTGCCGTCTCTCACCACAACGTTTTCCGGCGCAATCGCTCTCTTGCGGCTCGCTCCTTCCTGCAAGCCGTAGCACTTGTTGTAGTACGCGCAGATCGCGCTCTTGAGCGATCCCAACCCCGATGGCAAGGTGTATTGGTTCAGCTCGCTCTGGAAGGGGAAGGGGGCGAAGAGAGGGCCGTCGTGCGGGGGGGAAAAGCTACCAGGTAACCAACAAGATTAAGCGTAAGCGTGGCATTTAGTATGTTTTATCTCTGCTACTCGAGGCTGCTTCTATGCCACGCTGCACTTCTGTTTGCTGCTCGTGCTCGGAGCTATTCGCCATGCCCCTAGCGGGCCGGTGTGTGATCGCAACTACGCGGCACGGTAATATACGTGTGACAAAAATTTGCGCAATTCGGACCCTGAGGGTGTGTCTTAACTCCCCCAAGAAAAGCGGTCTTAACTGCAGGAGTGTTGGATATCGAAACAAAAAAGAGTTCGGCACAAAAAGGCCCCAAAAAAGTCGATAACGATGACGACAACGACAACGATAAGTATTGATGCTGGATCGAAACACCGAAAAGTCGACAAACGATAGCGATAACGATAATGGAGGTGAAAACCGACGCACAACTCCGACACGCGAGCCCACACACCCCTTCACATTTTGTTTTGGTCGGATCAAACTCGCGGGTATCTGACCAGCAACTGTTTTGCTGCTGCTGTTGGAAGGTTGGAGGCTGGGAGGCCAAAGTTTTCAAAACCTTTGGCGGCTCATGTCGGATCAACATAAACCACCGGAACCAGAGGCATGTCGGGCTGTGGCATGCTGCTGCGGCGGCTGCACGTCAGGCTGCGGCCGCAGCAGAGGCTGAGGGGTGGGACTGGAGGAAGTGGCGGAGAGCTTGAGATTGTCAGTGGTACCGGAGAAGGAGGGGTGCAAGGCGGCGGCGGGGTCGGTGTCGGGGGTGGCGATGGAGGTGTCGGAGGTGGCGAAGGAGGTGGTGGTGCTGACGTCATTGGGCACCAGGAACAACACATCGGCGAGGTTGGAAGCGTTGACAGAGCAGATGGTGCAAGCAAATTCAGAGCGTTTAAGCGGAGGGGAGAATCTGGTAGAAGGAGTGATGCAGAGTGATGCGGAATGGCCGAGTGGCAAGGGCATCGGCGGAGAACGTTTCGACTATCGCGGAGAGGGAAGCAGCTAAACGTTTAGTGGCATTGTGAAACAAGGAGCAATCTCGGCACCATTTTGTTGCTTACCGTGCCGGTGCTAATGGGGGGAGGGGACAAGGGAAGATTTCAGGAGTTAGTTGGTGATTAATCTGATGGATACGGGGTCTCTGATCAAGAAGCTTCATGCTTTGCCATCTATGCGTGTTGATAATTTTGGATCAAGGCAGATCGCCGTCGGGAAAGGGAGGCAAGGCGGAGGAAACGCTGCTGCTGGGAGCGTTCAGGGCCGCGTTCAGGACCGGTTCGCATCAGTGACACGTGGGATCGGGGTGGTGGTATATATATAGATGAATTTCGACAAAATATTCGATCTCACAGCTGGAGTGTATTTCAATTATTATAGTATATATATATATACACGGGAAGGAAAAACGACAAATTGAATTAGGGAAATCAGGAATTTGGGTCGCTCATAGTAACAGCTTAACTTTGTATTGCGGATCATATGCAACTCATGTCTCTTGATGCACGAATGAAAAAAGATGTGGGTTGACGGCACTCTTGCCCCTTGACGGACAGCCGTCAAGGACCGCTCCACGACCACTAAAACTAGTATTACAAATCAAAGACGCCTTGGCGGGTCACAACTAGACCGTCAACCGACATCTTTGATAAGACAACGAACTATTAATAGGAGGAAGTTGACGGTAATGATCGTTTTGCCATGCCATGCCTCGAGAAAGGTTCACACCCAGCATCAGCGTCATCCGCTGTACACGTACCTGGCACCAGGTACAGAGTTTTCGAAGTTTTGTATAGACCGTAGTATCGAGATAACTCCGCAGGTGATGGGATTTTATATGACATGGCATTTCTCGCCGAAATAATCTCAGACTCAACAATCGTAACACGTGCGAACGCGCTGAGGGCTCAGGACCCATGGTCTCGAATTTGAAGTTAAAGTATAGTCAACTGAGCTCAAATATGCCGATCGAGTGGGTATCTGTATTTTGGCCGGACCAGCTGGTCGGAACATACGTACGAGCGATGGCCTGCGAAGTGCGAAGTCATCCACAAAAATCTGGTTGGCATGTTGGCATACATACTTATGCCCACATGCATTAGTGGCTACGGTATAAGAGAGTGACGGACCGGCCAGAATATTACCGGCCAGAATATTATAAAAAATGAAAATACACTCCAGAATATTATCTTAAATCCGTACCTGGTATTTCTCTAATAACGATTCAAGATAATATTCTCTTACCTATAGACACGATTTAAGAGAATATTCTCTTAAAATCGTAGCCAAATTTTGATAAGGCCGTTCAAGATAAGGTTCACCGCGTACATCGCCGCCGGAGCTTGTTGCAGGCATAAATATCATGTTACTTATGTCAGCTAGGTACCGCCAGGCCGAGCTGGCTCCAAATACTTGCTCATCATCCGTTGTTGACGTACACATGAACGTACTGCTGTACCCAACGAGAATCGTACTGTACCGGTACACGGACTGCTGCTGCTGCATGGTGTTGCACACCTCTTCGTCCTTGATATCGTGTGGTTTATTTTCCAGTGCGGGTGACGTTCCTACCGTACCTGTTCACATCAGTAAGTTGGTGTTTCTATCTTTTCACATCTCTTCTACGGCACAAACCCGAGGGCCGACGGACTCATGGAACCACGGACACCCCTCTCACTCCAACACTAACCCGCCCACCCTAAACCTACCCACCCGCCACCCACAACAAAGTGTCCCATGCATTCCAGCCCAAATAAAACGAGACTAGAAAAAGCGAAAAAAAATGAGCTACTACTGAATGTAGGTGCCAAGGGCCCGAATTAACGAGGAACTTGCCAGATCGAATTTCGATTTTTTTCTCAGAATTGAATCATATGATTGGTCACAAAATGAATAATCAAGCAGGCATTCTCAGAATTATTACAAAATATCAAATTCAATAAAGTAAAAAAGTACTTTCTCGGTCGAATTTACGGCCCGAATTAACGAGGAACTTGCAAAATCGAATTTCGATTATTTTTTTTTTATTTCATGAAAAATACACGAAAAATAACAACTTTGGTTCTTATCAAGGAACGGCGCAGTGCGTTCTAGGAAATAAAAAAATTCAAAAAACGCTAAAGGGTCAACAAACACCCGTGGGCAACGACCGAGGCGAGCGATGGCTCGCGTCCTCCCCGGAGCGCCGCGGCTAGCCGCAGATTCTTTTGGCCGGCAGCGGCTTGGAGGCTATGGCTCTAGGTGTCTCTTGGATGGGCTGGCGCCACCCCGCCGCCCGACACGGGCAGCAGCGACGGGGATATAGCGGTCGAACTTCTGAGCGAAGTCATCATGTGGTAGTTGGTCGTGTAACTTTCGAGGTGCAGGGCGACGAAAAACTGGGTAGCGGCGGTCTCGGTTGTTTTCGAAGCGTCGCAGGCGGTCTACGCTAGGCTAAGGAGCTTCGGAGGCCGCGCTGCGGCTGGTCCGGTGGTCCTACCTCTCGCAATGTTGGCTTCTCGCCTCTCAATCAGCCGACGACATGGCACCAATTCGCGTGGCCGGCTTCGGTTACACAGAACAAGCCATGTCTCTGTGTCTAGGTGGCCAAACTCCCTAAATTCAATTTTGATTTTCGACTAAATTCGACCGAGAAAGTCTTTTTTTACTTCTTTGTTGAATTTAATTTTTGGTAATAATTCTGAGAATGCCTGCTTGGTGATTCATTTCTTGACCAATCAGATGCAAATTAAATTAAATTCTATAAAAAAAATCGAAATTCGATTTAGCAAGTTCCTCGTTAAGGGCCCGAATCAACGAGGAATTTGCAAAATCGAATTTCGATTTTTTTTTTTTTATTTCATGAAAAATGCACGAAAAATTCAACTTTGGTTCTTATCAAGGAACGGCGCAGTGCGTTCTAGGAAATAAAAAAAAATCAAAAAACGCTAAAGGATCAACAAACACCCGTGGGCAACGACCGAGGCGAGCGATGGCTCGCGTCCTCCCCGGAGCGCCGCGGCTAGCCGCAGATTCTTTTGGCCGGCAGCGGCTTGGAGGCTATGGCTCTAGGTGTCTCTTGGATGGGCGGGCGCCACCCTGCCGCCCGACACGGGCAGCAGCGACGGGGATACAGCGGTCGAACTTCTGAGCGAAGTCATCATGTGGTAGTTGGTCGTGTAACTTTCGAGGTGCAGGGCGACGAAAAACTGGGTTTGCGGCGGTCTCGGTTGCTTTCGAAGCGTCGCAGGCGGTCTACGCTGTGCTAAGGACCTTCGGAGGCCGCGCTGCGGCTGGTCCGGTGGTCCTACCTCTCGCAATGTTGGCTTCTCGCCTCTCAATCAGCCGACGACATGGCACCAGTTCGCGTGGCCGGCTTCGGTTACACAGAACAAGCCATGTCTAGGTGGACAAACTCCCTAAATTCAATTTCGATTTTAGACTAAATTCGACCGAGAAAGTCTTTTTTTACTTTTTTGTTGAATTTGATTTTTCGTAATAATTCTGAGAATGCCTGCTTGGTGATTCATTTCTTGACCAATCGGATGCAAATTAAATTAAATTCTATAAAAAAAAATCGAAATTCGATTTTGCAAGTTCCTCGTTAATTCGGGCCCTAATCTGGGCCCTTAGTCGAAAATCGAAATTCAATTTAAGGCGTTTGTCCATCTAGACATGGCTTGTTCTGTGTAACCGAAGCCGGCCACGCGAATTGGCGCCATGTCGTCGGCTGATTGAGAGGCGAAAAGCCACCATTGCGAGAGGTAGGACCACCGGAGCAGCCGCAGCGCGGCCTCCGAAGCTCCTTAGCACAGCGTAGACCGCCTGGGACGATTCGACAACAATCGAGACCGCAGCAAACCCACTTTTTCGTCGCCCTGCACCTCGAAAGTTACACAACCAACTACCACATGATGACTTCGCTCGGAAATTCGACCGCTATATCCCAGTCGCTGCTGCCCGTGACGGGCGGCGGGGTGGCGCCAGCTACTATTGACTGTAGGTGCATGTTTTGTTTTTTTTGCCCCCGCTTGGAGAAAGCCTGAATGTTATTGAAAAAAATGAACACCCGTCATTGATTGAAGAACGAACGCGCTAAAAATCAACCGAAGCACAGCAAACCGACGACTCGTCTCTCTCGGCCTCCCTGGTGAAACGCTACTGAAAAAAGTCTCTCGCGCACGTCTGCTTCGTTTCCCTCGACCCGTGGGCACTTATCCAAGCTAGCTTAGCCTTGCGAAGGTGGTAGGATACGTCGGGCATGTGGCACTTCTCTGCGACGTCCTCGAGTTCACCGAATGTTTTCGCTACCTCAGAGTATGGCGGCGTTACGATTTAAGAGAATTTCACTGAAACAGTGCCCAAATATTCTCTTAAATCGATTTTGATCGGTACCAGCCCAAAAATTCTCTTAAACCCGTACTTTCTCAAAAATATCTTTTAAACCGTAGCGACTACTATAATGGTTGTGCGTGACATATTTTCTTACCTCCCTGGTACATACAAGTACGGTAGTGCTCTACCTATACAACGTACAGCACTAAGCAGAGTACCGATTCTGCATGTCCCATTCGCAACGCAACACGCACCATAGCCGGCTTCGTCATCGCCGCAGCGGCAGCCTCCCTAGCCACGCGTGAGCCGGCATAATCTGGGAAGCCCTGACCCAAGTTGCAGACCCCTGGCTGGCCGCTCAACACCAGAAGCTCGTTCCAAATGGCCCCTACGGTGTCTGAGCTAAATTCTGCCAAGGTCGTATGAGACAGAGGGGGTACCGCAGCAGTACCACTGCTCGTCGAGCTACTGGCAGTATTGCTCATGCTTGCGGCCTTTCTTCTGATGCAGGATGAGCTGACGATACCTCATTTTCGCAAATGAGGAGTTCCAATAACAGCAGTTTGCGTTACCCAATAGGGCATCGTGTTGTGGGGTGTCTGTAACCACAGGAGGCACGCAAGAAGAACTTTTGAGGTGGTGGGCTGCTACTTGTGGACGAAATTTCCCTCTCGCCATGAAGGTTGGGTTTCTCGCGTGCGCCGCGCTGTCTGCCGCCCCGTGTTCTGCATTCGTCGTCCCAGTTACGTCTTCGGCTGTCTCTAGGCCTACTTCTTCCTCTTTCCTAAGGTATGAATATGAATATGCTTGGTCGTGGTCAAAGCTATGCGCGGCGTGTCCTATTCCCTGTTAGCAAGGCTGTGATACGTTTGCAGCAGCAGCAGCAGTAGCGTGGCTCTCGACCCGTGACAAGGCGAGACCGGTTGCGTATTTTGCACGATTCCGTTGTTGTCATAGGCTTGCAGGAGTTTGTAGCGTGGAGAGTGGGGGCAGGGCCTTCGATGAACTCGAGCGCTGCAGCTGTACGCCACTTGGTAGGAGTACCGGCATGTTGGATGCATGTTAGACCGCGCCGTTTCAGTCGGAACACGTCCGGATGGGTTTGCTTGGCTCTGGTTGGCTCTCACTACTGCTGTGCTGTAGCGTTTGCCTAGCTAGCTGACAAAGCTATCTTGCGTTGACGTGTTGTATGTTTTTGCCCGGCGGGCGCTGTTGGTACCGGAACCCGCAAAACCAACAGCAGTGCCACCTTCGTCTGAATTTCCTACACGCGAGTACTTGTACTTCGCAGTCGTTCTTATACCTGGTGCACTTAGTTGAACTGATCGTAAACCAATTTCGTCGAGCTATCGCTGACCGGTATCTATACCTACAAGGTACCTGGTATGCTGTTGTGTGCATTTTATGTCTTGACTTCCATCCTACATGCGTGCGGGGTGTACAGAGTAATGTAGAGTACATATTATAGCGAGCTCGATACTCTTGCTTCTATTAGACCAACGGTCCAGCTTGCTGCATCATACGAGTCGTACTGCAAGCCTACAAGCGTAAGAGTACTGACTCGTGCTCACCGTGCGGGTACGGCAGCGTGTAAGAGCACACTTCAGCGGTATGAACAGCAGGGCGAACTTCAGCAGTCACCACAGCAGTCAGTACGGAGCTCTCGCACACACAACTCGTAATAGGCGCGATCGGAGTATCACGCACAGCGTGCAAAAGATGAGTTTCGACAAAATCTTCCATCTCACAGCTGGAGGGGTGTATTTTTATTTTTTCAACAGACTATAGCAAAGTTGGCATGCGCGATGTTGTGCAGAGGCCGTTAGCAGTATGTGCGTAGATATTATAAAAAATGAAAAAACACTCCAGCTGTGAGATCGAAGATTTCGTAGATATATAACGCCCCACCAAATATCGAAATCCGCCACATTAATAAACACTTCACGCACAGGATATCACCTCATTATCTTTCGAGAGCCATCCATGCCGCTGTGTTCCCCCCCCCCGCCCCCCCCCCCCCCCCCCCCCCCGCCTCGAACGCCCCCTTCTTCCCCATCACCCGCACCTTCGCCTAGACCTAGCACCACACGTATAACAAACCCCTCACCTAAACTTTTTCCCCCCCCCCGCCCCCCGCCCCCCCCTCCGCCCCCACCCCCCACCCTCCCCCCCCAACCCATCCCAACCCCACCCCCTCGAACACTCCACCCTCTCTTTACTCACTGATTGTACGACTTACCCCAGGATATACATGATAAACTGATGTATTATTTCCAAAAATGTCACATTTATCCCCTCGAAATAATGTATAGTTTCCAGGCACATATTGAGCTGCCCCCCCCCGCCCCAACCCCCCCCCCCCCCCCCCCCGCCCCCAATAATATACTGGTGCCAAAACCGTCAGATTTATCCCCTCGAAAGGATTTATAGCTTACATGCACAAATTGCCCCTTTCCCCCCCCCCCCCCCCCCCCGCCCCCCTCCAAACCCGCTCGCTTTTGATCAAAACCAGGCCCCCGCTTTCCCTTCACAGCTGTCAGATTTTGTCTCCCTCAGAAACGGGTTTTATAGTTTCCGCGCACAGACTGACTAAAATCATCTTGTTGACCCTGATAGCTACACTGTAGCTGTAAGGGGAGTCGCAGACCTATATCCTTAATGAGGACACACAACTCGTAATGCGCGCGATCGGAGTATCACACACAGCTTGCAAAGATGAGTTTCGACGAAATCTTCGATCTCACAGCTGGAGTGTATTTTAATTTTTTATAATAATACCAGGTAGCTGTGTAGAGAGGACAGAGCGAGAGCGATACTCTTGCTTCTATTGGCCCGCGGTCCAGTTTGCCATATCATTCATTCTGCCAGCCTACAAGCGTAGACTACTGCATGTGCCCGTAGTACCGTTCCGGCACAGCAATATTTACGGGGGACCATAGTAAATAGGACCAAATATTGTTAGTCAAAATAGGGAAATATATTGGTTCTTGTGTGTACCGTAGGTCCTATTTACTATGGTCCCCCGTAAATAGTAATATAATAGAACTAAGTTCAGCAGTATGAACGGCGGTGCGAATTTCAGCAGTCAACACAGCCGGCACGGCCAGTGGCAGCGCTCATGCATAGCAAGTTGGCATGAGCGATCCCCTGCAGCAGCGTTTGGCAGTACATTCGTAGTATGATGCGAGAAACGAGCGTTATCTTTGCAGTCTTAGTCTACTGGTATTAATAATAGATTTGTGTATTACAGTTAAGGCTCGCTACCAAGAAACGGTAATTTGAAGCCGAGGCCCAATGCCTTAGTTTGTGTGCGCACACCAACTAACTGCTTTTTATAATGTATTACGTGGCACTTTCTTCTTCCGGGCCCTTTTGAACCGCTGCAGTTTTTAAATGGAAGTTTGTTATTTTTTCGAGCTTTCGCCAACTTACGGCCAGGCCGTGATGCCTCTAACCGCTGTACGCTCTGGAGTCAGAATGACAAGTCAGGGCTTGAACAAGAAACACATGTGGAAGGAACACGGACGGAGTAGTAACTTGAGAGCTTCCTCGCTCAGCGGAGCGGCCGGCATTTTTGGGAATAGATCCCGTCGGAAGATGTGTGAAGACGAAAACACATAATGAACAGTCCGGAGCGTGTATAAAGTACTCTGCGAGGATATTGTCCTCCGCGTTTCTTATTCCTGTCCGGGTTGCTCGCCGACTTCAGTTCCTATCTCGTATGGACGTCGATCGACTTGTTTTCATGTTTTCCGATTTCCTATCGGGTTTGCCAGTTTTTTTGCCTCATTTCTTGCACCGAATTTCTTATTTTTCATAAAAGGGGCGAGGTTCGTTCTCTTACGAGTGTAATTTTTTCTTGTTCGCGGGCCTTAGCTGTTCCCGTAGACTACTGCTGTAAATCTAGTTTTCCACCGGTGCGAAGACTTTATCGCGGGCAATATAGTAGCAGCAGTAGTCATGCATGTGGACCGCTTGTGACCAAAACACTCCTTTCGTGCAAGCCAGTGTACAAGTGGACGGAATTAAATACCCGTCATGCCTTCCCAAACCCGAAACCTCCCTGGCCGCTCTCCGCCCATGCCTCTTGGTTCTTCGCTCTCATGCCTTGTGTCGCGCGCTTGAGCAACCCCCTTCACCGTTCACTGTTTTCTGTTCGCTCTTGGCTCTTCGTGCATACCTCTTCGCCCATGCCTCTTTGCTCCTCAAGCATGCTTTTTCGCTCATGCCTCTTCGCTAACCGCTCGTGCCCCTTTGCTCGTCTCTTCGCTCGTTTTTTCGCCGTTCTCTTTCGCTCGTTGCGTCGGTGTTTGCTGCTCGCCTTTGATGTTTGACTCTTCGCTCTGTTCTCTTCGCCCTTTGCTGACTGTTATTGGCTCTTGGCTCTTGGCTCATGCCTCTTCGCCGATGTCCATTGGGGGAGCAGCAGCAGCATCTCTGCGCGAGCAGCCAGGTTGTCGCGTTCGGGAAGCCGACTCAACATGTTTTCACCCACCGGGCACAAGGTGTAGTACTCCACTCGGACCATAGCGTCCGAAAACACTGCAGCAGCACGGTATAATAGGCCCGCCAAAAGGAAGAAAGTGCCCAATAAGAAAAGTAAAAAATTTAAAGGCTATCTCTTTGGCGGACGCTAAGAAAATTGGACAGGTAGGATTTGAACCTACGACCAATCGGCCAACACTAGGAAATCGTGCTCAGCGGCGAGCGCTACACTAAATCTTGTATAATAGCCTGTGCTCAAGGCTGGTCAAGGGTGGTGTCGCAATACGAACCTGAGGCTCGTAACAAGTAGAAGTTTCTTGGTGGCGGGCCTTTACTGTTCCGGTATTCTGCCGTATTGTAACAAGACGACTGAACATGCGTTCACTCCCCGGGGGACAAGATGCACTGCGTACTTGGTACACAGCAGTACGCATAACGTCCGAAAACACTCTGTGTACTCTGTATTTTAACACGCCGACTGAACATGTTTTCATCCTCCGGACACAATGTTATGTGATATAACTCGTAGTTTAAGCCATTTCTTATACAGTCGGATTTGTCAGTCGAAAACGGCCCAAATGGGGCTTTCTTGCACAGTCGAAAAAGGGCTTTTTCGACTCAACTTTTTTCGACTGAGTTTTCCGACTGGGGGATCCAGTCGAAAAACTTGGCTTTTTCGACTGGATCTGTCAGTCGAAAAACTCAGTCGAGTAAGTTTTACACCTGTTTTTGAACCCATCGCATATCGCTCATCCCACCATAAAACACACCACACACCCATACCAGGGAGCACACAGCAGTATCATACAACAGCGCCGACGCTGCCTTGGCTATCACTGATGTTGCCTCTCGCCGCAAGTCATCGTGACGCACTTCTAGCTCCGCTCGCCAGCAGCGTGTATCACACGACAGCAGTAGCGCGCGTTATCGATGCCATTTTGCCAACAACGGCTACGCCTGCTGTAGCTTTGGCGCTCTCGGCTGAGTGCAACGCCACGAACCTAGCTTTGGCGGCTGATAAGCCCAACGCTACCAACCCCCTTGGACGAAGGTTCGTCGCGCGTGAAGCACGCGTTGCTCGCGAAGAACGCACGAAGCACAGAGCTGCCAACCGATTTTCGACTCTCATACAGCAGTACTCCCTCACACCAACCGCCTCTAGGAAGAGCACAAAAACTATCAAATCGACTCGACTGCCGATAAGAAGAAGGACCAGAAGAATCCAGTCGAAAAAAAGTCCAGTCGAAAAGGGCCGTTTTCGACTGGCGGAATCCGACTGTATAAGAAATGGCCTTAGTTACCAATAGGACTTACAAGCCAACTGAACACGTTGCCTCCCTCCGGGACCAAGATATGCTGCGTACTGCGTACCAGGTATGCAGCAGTACTCAAAGCGTTCGAACGCGTATTGTACCTGTGGTACTATGTAGTGTAAAAAGACGACTTAACATGTTGTCAGCCTCCGGACACGTACACGTATGCTGGTAGTTTAGCGTCCAATAGCACTTACAAGCCAGCTGAACTTGTTTTCGCCCTCCGGGCACGAGGTATTGCTCGCATACTGGTTTATACCAGGTATATGATAGCGTCCGAAACCACTTTCTAATAACAGTCCGACTGGAGGTGTTTTTTAACCCTCGGAGCACACACGGACACACTCGAGGTTTACTCGCAGTGTGCCCGTAAAAAAACTGGTCGTGGCGCAAGCACGCAACAGCAGTAGCACGAGCGTTCTTCGTTCGCGTGCGCGTGGTAATTTGTGCCGGGTAAATCACCTTTTTGCGTCGGAGATGGGACGCTCTTCTTTTTGTCATCACTTTTACTCTCCAGCTCAACTCGTAAGAGATTTTTCTTTACCCTCATCGACCTTTCAGACAAGCAGTGGCCTCAAGTCACTTCCCTCCCTCCCTCCCCTGGTACGTACTTGCCTCCATTTTTATCGCGCATACGGTTCAGCAGTGCTACGACTTGTCAGTTTCTTGTGCCCGTCGATTTTTGTCGAACTTTGCTAACTCGCGCTCTCGCGCTTTCCTCCTCGTCGTCAATTTTTACGCAAAGAAAAAGTTCCTATGTATGAGCGCGAGTATGATATGCAACGGTGAGACTTGAACCCACGACCTTGACTTCGCTAGGGACGATGTTCATGTACTACTACATCGGGAACAACAACATCAACAGTAACACTAACACTAACATCAACATTAACGTTAACATCAACACTAACATTAGCACCAACATCAACATTAACATTAACACTACCATTAGCACCAACATCAACATTAACATTAACACTAACATTAGCACCAACATCAACATTAACATTAACACTACCATTAGCACCAACATCAACATTAACATTAACACTACCATTAGCACCAACATCAACATTAACATTAACACTAACATCAGCATCAACATCAACATTAACATTAACACTAACATTAGCACCAACATCAACATTAACATTAACACTACCATTAGCATCAACTAGTCCATATCCTGGCAGCCCACCCTGCTTCCCGTGGCCGATACCGCCGTACGTAAACAAGGGCCATCATTTTCCTCTGTTTTTCCCTCTGTCATCCCAAGAGGGCACCTTAACCTTTTGAGCTCTTTTTTCTTCCTTTTTTTCCCCTTTTTGTGGGAAACAGTCTGGTGTGCTGGCTTGTACATAAAATTTTTGTGTGCCGGCGTGTTCCCTGCGGTTGCATCGCATGGCCAAATCGCCTTGCTGTACATATGCGCTTGCAACGTGTGTCTCTGTCTTGTAGTTTGATCGTCTCTCTAGGAGACATCAGCACGTAAACGGGTTGTGAATGTATATGTATTGGATGGGTGGAACGAACGGTTTAATGTGAAGAACACACCACTGCAATCATGGCCCAATGCTATGATTTGAATAAGTGATCCATACCAGGTTCCGAGTAAATACGTCAGGAGACAGCACCTTCAGGCCTTGACTTGACCGACGGCAACTTTCCATTTGTTTACCTTGGCTGGCGCCTAACTTGTGAAGCGATTGATTTTTTTACACCATTGACCGCTGGACGTTTTCCCTCGACTGACCGCCTCCTGGCATATTTGGCTCCCAGTACAGTACCTTGTCCCAAAGAAACGTGGGTACAGGTCCGAAAAAGGTTGAGACGTGTTATTAGTAACGGCCGTAGTAAGCGGTGTGTGTGATTTCTTCGAATTCAACTGAAAATTCCACCCATCAGCAGTCCTGTCGTGTTTGCAGCAGCCTAGACTACGTCACTGGGGCATTCTTCCGCTCCAGAGTGACTGGAGCCTGTCCTGTGACCACGGACCTGATTATGCGAGTCGATGCGAGAACAGCAACATTGTATTATACGAGGATGTGCTTCTGAATGGATGGTCATTTTTGTTTTCTTTTTTTTTCTCTTTTATTTTCCGGCAGATGAGGGGAAAATATGAAGTCTAACGCGTGTACAACTGGAAATCCGTTTTTGACGACAAATTACTTGGCGTTAGTATTGAGAGGATTTGTTGAGCTCCAAAGGGGTTAAGATCACCGTACTTGCATGTAATTTTCATACGAAGGACGTGTCATGTATATTAACCCAGTGGCGTTCATAATCCAGCGCTAGCTGGCGTATCCAGCGGTTTCCGTGGTAGCGGCAGCGCGAGCTGTCCCTAGTCCCTGCGGTCACCGTTACTGCAGCAGCGCAAGCTGCCGTGGTATGTGGATACGTGAGGATGTCGACGCGACTCGATCCTTGGGGCTCGTCTTCTGTTTCGTGACCGGATCACGTTTCGATGCCGGTGATCGTTGTGTGTGTTCTTTGCGTTGAGCTGACCGTTCCAGCCATCTACACCCAGTACAGGCAGTGTGCTGATGCCGCCCTAGATAGAAGAGCTCTGTGGTCACAAACCACAAGACAGAGATGGCACGCTGCAGATACAGCAAGGTGGTTTGACCATAGGCTATGCCTCACAACAATGAATACGAGGACAAAACATGTGCAAGTCAGCACTCCAGAGTATTCGCGAGGAACAAGAAAGGAATAATGAGAAGAAAAAAAAGCAAGAAAGAAGAAAAGAAAAAAATAAGGAGGGAAAGCAGGAACACAGGGAGGGAAGAGGTCCCCGGCAAAAAACAATAAATTATTTGAACAAGACGGCGGGACGAAAATGAAAACGCGAAACAGACAGCCATGCGACTATTGGTATTTATAGCAACAATCAGATGACACGGCACAACGAACGTCGGGGGCAGCAACCGTACTGGGTTCCGAATGCACCCACTGCAGTGGTAGGAGCGTTGCCGCATGGTCTGTGACTTGCTCAGTTTTCCTGATGACAGCTCAGTGGTGCCCATACCGCCATCATGACCCCCGTACCCAATACAAAAACGGACCTACAACAATTAGTTGAGCAAAAACACGGCAACAAAGCACACGACACCATCCGGCCGGCGTACCGAGTACCACCCAGACTGGGTGGTCCGAACGCAAGCAACTAATGGACGGTTAGGAGCGGAGCTGCCTGGTATGTCCTTTGTGTCCGGGATCTACGGCGGCGGTTTCCATACCGACACGACCGCCTCGATAGCCCCCGTGGGTACCCAAAATTAAACAGAAAGGGGGAAGCGAAAGGAAACAGAGAGACGAAGAAAGGGGCGTCAGGGCTGGAAGGGAAAACCGGTTTAGCCAGAACCAGCATGCCTGCGGTGGTAGTACCGTGGTATCGGCCGGCACTGCTCACCGGAGGAGGATGGGGCAGAGGCAATCCGAAAACCAAAACCTAAACACAAGGTAGTCGCAGTGGTTTGGAGTTAACGTAGGCAGGCTCTACCCTACCAGTCGGCTAGGTGCCTTGCTTCCCTGTCTGCCGGTTCCTCCTTGCTTTCTTCAACCACAGTTTCCCTACTCCCTTCCCCCCCCCCCCCCCCCCCCCCTTCCGCTTTTGGCGCCAAGCACCCGGGCTACGTTGCAGTCCGAGCTCTTTTTTCTTCCTCCACGTGCCACCTGGCCATGAATCGCCCGGCTGCTCCGAGGACCCCCCGGTACCGCTTGCCCGCCTCCTGTGCTGCTTGGACCCACAGTGCGGTTTCGACTCCAAACTGCCGTGTCGAGTCTTCCGTGTAGCCTTCGGTGGATCGCAATACGGCGAGGTGGTCTTTCAGGGTGCGGAGCCAGTTGTTCGGTGGCCCACGTGGTCCCGGGTTTGCCCCACCGGCTCTCTGCGCGTACATCGTCTGATTGGGCGATCGCCCCTTGTTTTGCCGTACCATTGCCGCCGCGAAGAAGAGCCGCTGTTTCCGGGTGGTTTTGTTTCCATGCTCTCGCATTTCGTCTTCTTGAGGGCCCTGGCATTGGAGAGGTTGGTGTGGTCGGTGATTTGGTGATGACGTGTCGTGTGTGCCGCACACGGGTATACCCTCAGTGTATCCGACCTCGTGTAAAGTTGCCTGTGCATATTGAGAAGTTCTGTGCACCACAACTTTTGATGTTTTGCTACAGAAGATAGGCAAGGAGTTCAAGTACTATGTGCCAACACGTGGGTGCAGCTCTCAAAGAAACGCACCCACAGTTTGGGGACAATGTACTTGGAATTAGTGTGGGATGCGTTTTTCACTGCAACAGTGGTCCCCCTATGGTGCCGGTATGTACCAGCTCTAAAGGAAATGCACCCACAGTTTGGAGGCAGTGTACTTGGAATTCGTGTGGGATGCGTTTTTCACTGCAACAGTGGTCCCTCTATAGTGCCGGTACTCCGCATACTGGCGCTACTCGTCGTCTGTGTCAAGTGATGTCCACAGGCACTGCTGTAGCGGGCAACCGGCACTATAGCGGACGCTAACTCGTACGGCACTGTAGAGGGACGACTACTGCGTTACAAAGGAGTAAATACCAGGGCTTTTTACGGTTCAAAATCCGACCAGCGGGTCGAGTCGGGTCGGGTCGGATCGGGTCGGGTCGGGTCGGGTTGGGTCATGCTGACCAGATCCGACCCGCGACAAGTGACCTAATCCTTGAAAAGCCCTGGCAAATACCTCTTGCATGCTTGTTATTTTGAAAAGGGTATAGCATCAGCCAACTGAAGGTTTATTTTGGGATCACCCCGCAATGACAAAAAGTGCAAGACCTCCTTCTGTTATTCATGCTATGTTCTTGCGCTGTTCCTTGCACTGTTCTTGTCTCGCCGTTACGGTAGGTGGGCATAGTCGGGGCAACGGGGGCAGTCGGGGAGGAGATCGTGGGATGCCTGGAGAAGCGCGGCTTCTCTGTGAGCGAGCTCAAGCTTTTCGCCTCTGCGAGGTCCGCGGGCAAAGTCAAGAGCACCCCCATGGGCGATGTCACCATCGAGGAGTTTAGCCTGGAGTCGGTGAGTCAACCGGCGGAAGTATTGCCCATTTTGTTGCTCGTTGTTATTGCGGTGTAGCAGTTATAGGTGGGAGTAGCAGTCGGCGAACATGGGCTCCGAAAAATCTTGGTGCTTAGGGGTAGGGTTAAGGATAGGGTGCGGGTTAGAGTGAGTTAGTAGTACAGTAATTGGATACAGTGGTAGCAGTGGTGGTAGTAGTAGTGTCGGCATCGCGTCAGTAGTAGGGCCAAGGATAAGAAGACACCCACTGGGGACGTGACTACTGAAGAGTTCAGCCTGGAGGCGGTGAGCAAAGTCGGTGTGGCGCGATAAGATACGCGCTTGAAAATGACTCTGGGTTTGTTCTAGAGGAGGAGGAGGACGGGGGGGGGGGGAGGGAGGGGGGGAGGAGCAGGAGGAGGAGCAGGAGCCGGAGGAGTAGTGGTAGTAGCAGCAGTAGTAGTGGTAGTCGTGGTACAGTAGTAGCAGCAGGAGAAGGAGTAGTAGGCGTAGGCGGAGGAGTAGAAGTAGTGGTGGGAGTGGTAGGAAAAGTAGCACTCGTATTATTAATACTACCGCGAGGATAAGAAAGCCTCCCCAGGGGATGTCACCGTATAATTCGGTCTCGATTTGGCGGGGAAACCGATGTCGTGTGACACAACACGCGCTTAGAAACGCCTCGGTGTTTTTTTTTATAGTACTGGTATGATATGTGGGAGTAGAAGGAGGAGGAGGAGTGGTAGTGGTATGATCAGCAGCAGTCGTAGTATCAGCAGCAGTACGAGTTAGTAGTGTTAGTATAGCAGAAGTAATAATATTAGTAGTAGCAATAGCTACCCGTGGCCGCTTCGATTGAACCCCGCCCTGTCACCAGCAGAAGTGCTCCGCGCAATTTCCTCCTTTCTGCCAGTTTCTTACTTATTTTTGGTCATCGCCCCCTCCTCCCTTTACCCCGTCCCATTCCCCATCCCATCCCACCTCCCATTCCACAGCCGATGTCCCGTCCCAATCCCCGTCCCATGCCCGGTTCCAATCTCATTCGTCGCCCCATTTCCCGTCCCATTTCACGTCCCATTCCCCATCCCGTTCCCGGTCCCGTTTTTCTTCCCATTCCACGTCTCCTTCGCCGTCTCTTCCCATGTCCCGATTTGTATCCCATTCAAAGTCCCATTGAACGTCCTTTTTCCCGTCCCGTTTTGTATCTCATTTCCCGGCGTTCTCACGATGCAGGCGCGAGAATGCGACTACGTGTTTTTGGCGGTGGGAGGAGACTTTTCCCTGGAGTATGCACAGAAGCTCACTGAGGGGGTGAGAAATGATTGGGCTACGCGAAGAGGGTGGGGCAGGAGGCGTTGGTGGTGAGGGTGGTTCTGGTGGGGGCGGTGGTGGCGCGGGTGGTCGTAGTATATGCGTTGGCGTGTTTTGTTTTATGTTGGTGGTAGGGGTGGTGATGGTGGTGGTGGTGTGCTGGTTTTCCTGTTGATGTTGGGCTTGGTGTGCTTTTTTGTAGCTGTTGTTGGTGGGGGGTGGGGGTGGTGATGATGCATTATTATTAGTGTCGGTGTTGATGGTGTGTTTTGTTATCTTTTGGTGGTGGTGTCATTATCAGTATTTTCGTTGGGGTGTAGGGTGTAGATATTTGTTTCGTTTCTGGTGTTGGCGATGGTGGTGGTGGTGGTGGTATTGGTGCTGGTGTCGGTGTTGGTGTGTTTCGTTGTGTGGTATTAGTACTGGCGGTTGATGATGGTAGTATTATTATTAGTGTCGGTGTCGGGTTTTATTATCTGTTGGTGTTGGTGTTGGCGTTGTTGTCGTTGTTGTCGTCGGCGGTGGTTATGGTGGTGGTTGTATCATGTAGTTTCGACTTCGGTGTTGGTATGCTTCATTACATGTTCCTGGTGTTGGCGGTAGTCCTGGTGGTGACCCCTCCCTCCCCCCACCCCCCCGCCCCCACGTATTGGAGCAGTCCGGGCCGATCGTGATCGACAACTCTTCGGCGTGGAGGATGGACCCTGACGTCCCTCTCGTCATCCCCGAGATCAACATGGAGGCGTGCAAGGGAAAGAAGCTCATCGCCAACCCTAACTGCACCACCGCCATCGCCCTTATGGCGCTGAACCCCATCCACAAGGCGTTCGGAATTAAGAAATGCATCGTTTCCACCTACCAGGTAAGAGGGTTTGCTGAAATATGAGGCGGGGGGAGGGCGTACTCATTTTACCCATTTGTTGCTTGCCTTAAGTGATTTGACCAATATGACCATTGATCACACACCCCTTTGAAGATGGAGCACCGTTCCTACTCCTAATAGAGACACCTCCAACAGTTGGGCGCTCATTACGCTTTTCCCATATATTACATAGAATATGTTTGCTTATCTGTTCACCTTCCTGTGGGTGTGGAGGGGAGGGGGTGATGTTCAATGGAAGTGTTTAACTTGTTGGTATTGGTGCTGTTTGCTGATGGTGGTGTCGGTATCATGTCGACCATTCACTATGCTCAACCCAACCCAACCCAACCCAACCCAACTCAACCCAACCCAACCCAACGCAACCCAACCCAACCCAACCCAACCCAACCCAACCCAACCCAATCCAACCCAACCCAACCCAACCCAACCCAACCCAACCCAACCCAACCCAACCCAACCCAACCCGACCCAACCCAACCCGACCCCATCCAAACCTACTCTAAACCTCAACAGGCTGCCTCCGGTTCGGGCGCCCCCGGCATGCAAGAGCTCCTGGACGAGACTAAGAAGTACGTTACCACCGGGGAGATGCCCTCCAACAAGGTCTTCGCGCACCCGTTGCCCCTCAACGTTATTCCCCACATCGATGTTTTCCAGGTGTGCTGTGCGTAGCTGTGCTGCGGTGTTGCGCGTGTTTTGTTGCGCTATGCTTTACTATGCTATGCTGTGCTATATTATTCAAAGGTGTGCTGGGCTATGCTATGCAAAAGTGTGATATGCTATGCTATGCCATGCTATGCTATGCTATGCTATGCTCTGCCATGCTATGCTATGCTATTGTTGGTTGTGTTGCGTTGTAGTGTGGGATGTTGTGTTGTGATTTGCTGTGTTGTGTTGTACTATGCTAGTATGTGCTGGGTTGGCTTGGGTTGGACTGGGTGTGGTTGTGTTGTGCTGTGTTCTTCATGTTACCGATGCTGTAATCGCCATCTTTGGTTCGAAACGCCTTCATTTTGAACTCCCTAAACAAACAGCCTCAAGTTAGCAGAGACGGCTCGTTTGTTTTCGCGATGTGTGGTGTAACATGCCACCAGATGCCCTCGGTTTTCCACCCTGAATCGCGTCTGGGCTGCTTGCTTGATGGCTTGCTCAAACGTCTGATCTGCTTGCCTCATTGCTCGCTTGGGGGTTTTGCTTGATCGATGGATTGCGTCAATCATACAGGACAACCTGTACACGAAGGAAGAGATGAAGGTGACGTGGGAAACGAGGAAGATCCTCAACGTGCCCGACATGGCCGTAAGGTGGGTGTGGCAGGAGACCAACGGTAGGCCAGCAGTAGACTAACAGTAGCCCAGCAGTAGCCTAACAACCCCCAATATCGTAACATTAGGCCAGCCCTAGCGTAACAGTAGGCCAGCAGTCGCCAAATAGTAACCCCGCAGTAGCCTAACGATAGCCCAGCAGAAGCCTACTAGTCCACCAGTAAAGTAAGAGTAGACCAGCAGTAGCTTTGTTGCAGTGCAACAGTAGCCTAACAATAGCCCAACGTATGCCGATAATATAGAGTATCAGCGGCCCAAACGTAGCCTCTCGTAGTCGCTAAACATTATCGCGACGAAAACCTACTGTAACAGTAGTATCTTCGCAGTAGCCTAGCACTAGCCTAGATTATTAGCCCAACAATAGGCCAATATAGCGTGATATTGTAGGCTATCAGTCGCTCGACTGTAACCTCTACAACCACTTGCCCTTATCAAGACAGTAGCTTAGCAGTAGGCCAACAGTAGCCTCTGCACAGTAGCCTCGTATTGACACCCTAACAATAGCCCGACATCGCTCCATAATGTATCTATGTCACTAGCTCAACGGTAGCCTCTTTCAGCTTATTGACAGTATCGCGACAGTACCCTAGCAGTAGCCCAACAGTAGTAGCCCAACTTAGCCTGACAATGACAGTTTCCCAACATCAGCCCATCAATAGCCCAACATTGCCCACCAAATATAGCCTACCGGCTTGGTTCTTCCCCCCCCCCACCGCCCCCCGCTGCCTTGAACACCATGAACACGTAAGTGCTGAAGTTCCCGGCGGTGCGCTGCCTATTGCTGCTCTTGGTTTTGCCAATCTTCCCCCCCCCCCCACCCCCCACCCCCCGCGCCCCCCCATTGATCGTTGTAGCTGCACGTCTGTGCGCATCCCCACCCTGCGGGCACACTCAGAAGCCATCACTATCGAGACCGACAAGCCCGTCACTACGGAGGGGGCGCGCAAGGTAGCCTTTGGTTTGCTTTCCTTTGCATTGGTTTGCTTTCCTTTGCATTGCTTTGCTTTCTTTTGCATTGCTTTGCTTGCTCTGGTCTGCTATGCGTTATCTCAAATGCCAAGCGCGTCTTATTCGTTATTCTTGGCATACCGCGCCATGCTTTCTTTCTTCTCCCCCCCCCTCCTTTTTAGCTAATACGCTACCGTCGTGGTGGCAGTAGTGCCCAAATGGATCTTTCAAACGCATTTTTGGTTAGAACACCCCCAAAAAAGAGACGCCCCCCACCCCCCACACACACCCGCGGTGTCTGCCTGGTCAGAGAAAGCTTGACGTGCTCCGTCCAGGCATTATAGCGTTGCGAGGGCCATACCACGACGGTCATTCTTTGTACGACTACGTCCATGTATGAAATGACTACCCTCTCCGTGGGTTTGAGGTGCTGTGATCATGATCGTACGACCACGGCCGTGAGTGGAACGAGTAGCACCTCCTTTCCGAATGACTTCGTTTTTTTATACACCCCTAGGGCTGTATCTAAGCAGTGCACCCCTTCCCCAAAGTATGGTATTCTACATAAAAAATTGCGCACCCTGATCCCGCCCCGTATGTTTACGTTTGGGCTGTGATAGGTTAGGGCTTAGGCATCTGGTGGGGTTGGGATCTGGTACCGGGCACCACGTTTACCGGTATACTACTATTAACATTTTGATTATTTTGAATAATATTTACCCCCCCCCCCCCTTCACCACTATATATCCTCTTATTACACCTTACTACACCTTACTACACCGCCGGGGGGGTGTATAGTTTTTTTTCCTCCCCCCCCCCCCCCCCCCTCTTCCCTTCCACCACTCCTCTCTCCTTCCCCCACCCCGTTCCCCTTGCGAAAATGCCGTTCTCTGATTTTTTTTTCATGATCCTTGATTGTTTACACTTCCGATAATGTTACCGCAGTTCTTGATGCATTTTGGTGACGCCGGACCAATTTTTTAGATAGCAGACTTGAGAGTCGTTGTCGCATGTTCTAGCAACCCTTACCCCCACCTGCGCCCTCGCCTCCGCTCGTTTGATGGTTTTGGGTGTCGGTTGTGAATTGTAACGTATAGGTGCTAGCGGATGCCGTGGGAGTTTCGCTTGTGGACGACCCGGAGGCTAACTTGTACCCCATGCCGCTCACGGCCACCGGGGAATACGACGTGGAGGTGGGTGATTTGTTGCATTCGTGTTTTTTTTTTTGCGGTTTGTGTTTGTGTTTGTGTTTTGTGTGATAGTTTTTCATTATGTTTTGTTTTGTGCCGTTTTTGCTGTTTTCCTTTCCTTTTGTTTTGTTTGCTTGTTTTGTTTTTTGTGTTCCGTTTTGGTTTTTTGTTTGTAGTTGTTTGTTTTGTGGGTGGTCGTGCTTGTCTGTTCTGTGTATTTGTTTGTTTTTTAACGTTTGGTCGGTTGGTTTGCTTGCTTTTGCAAATACAAGGAAGTAAACACACCGACTTGTCCCATGATGTCGACCGCTCCCCATACCCTTGCCCCCCCCCCCCCCCCCAACCATTGTACAGGTTGGGCGCGTGCGGGCAAACGACGTGTTCGGCGAGCACGGCTTGGACTTGTTCGTTTGCGGTGACCAGTTGCTGAGAGGGGCGGCTCTGAACGCAGTTCTTATTGCCGAGGCCCTCGCCAAATAAACTCCCGGGGGAAAAGTATCGTTTCGCCCTTGTGCTAGGATACCGCGAAAACGACTCTACTCCCACTCTTGAGCGAAGCAATTTGTCTCCCTAAAAGGCGACGGGTGAAGTTATGGAAGGCTGGAGGAGACGGTGTGATGCTGCTCTATGTACGCAGGCAGTATCGATTGGTGTTGGTTTCATGATTAGATTGATAGTTGGGTTCTATGTGATACTGTTTAAGGGGCAGTGTGATGTCTGCGTTGATGTGATATGGTATGATGATGCCTGGGGATTCGATATGGTGCTGTTTGCGGGCAGTGTCATGTCTGCATTGATACGATATGATATCATATCATATCATATCATCATATGATATGAGGGTGCTATGGAGGGGCACGATATGATATTTTCGGCAGTATCGATCGGCGGTTGGTATTCTGATTATGTTATGGGCGGTGTATTTTTGAGGTTCGATATGATACTGTTTTTTGGCCCACTATCCTATCGACGTTGGTGTTAAATCACAGGATGAAGCTCCTGCGGCCGGCGTTAGTTGGGTGTGACGTCACACACTGTAGGCATCGTCGATAGGCATAGTTGTGATAGTTCGGTAGGTACACTGCAACATACGTCGGCCTTGGTACGATACTCAAGTCAAAGTTAGAATGCCAATTTGTCAACTCATGAACACAGGGGACCACGCTCGGCTCCTTGCCACCCAGAAGAAATAGGTAGCATTGAGCAGCGTCCAGCTAACCACATGCGTCGGTTGGTATAAGGCCAAACAAAAGGCGCAAAGGGGTCGGTCGGCGCCGACCGGTAGCCACGGCGTTTGGTTCACGTTTAGCTCTATCGGTCGGCGCCGAGCGTCAGGCACGGCGTGAGGTTGACGTTTAACTCTTTTTTTTTCGCTGTGGTGCCGGTGTGGTGATCGATATCGCATGTTAGAGGGTAGCGCGGCAGGGCGGGACGGGGCGGCGCTCACACCCTCGCTGTACTTGTTTTTGCTCTCGTGCGCAATTTGTTCTTCTGCGTAGACAACAAAACCTGTTTTTGTTCTCCCGCGTAAGGAATCATCAGGGTGGTCTGTGGTAGGCTGGAAAACGTCCCCAAGCGCGCGCTATCTTTTGATGCGCGTGAGGCCGGCCGGGGCAAGGAAGTGAGCGAAGGGGGCACCGAGACCGGTTTACATTGGAGGCGCAGTAGGCAAAGGGCGATACTCAATCCTACTGGACACTACTAATAACGCCAGAATATTAGCGCCTAGGTCTTGCACCCCCCCTCCCTCGCCCCCCAACAAAAACAGGACGGGTAGAAGGGCAATAGTCAATGCTGTACACTTAAAACCAGTATATTCAATCCCAAATAGGCCTTGACGCCCCCCCCCCCCCCCCCCGCCCCCCCATTAAAACAAATCGGGAAGCGTAGCAGGGCGGTAGTCATTTCTGCTCTCGACTAAACCAATACATTGGCGCTAACGAGGGCCTTAACGCCGCCCCCCTTCCCGCACCTTCACAAGGAACAAACGGGTACCCTACAAGGGCAAATATATTAAATCCTGCTCGTACACTTAAGAAACAGTAAATTGATTTTCTCCAATAGAGGCCTGGACGCCCTCCCCCCCACCCATAAAACCAAAACGGGTAGAAGGGCGAATAGCCAATCCTGCCCGTACACTTGAACCAGTAATTAGCTTCAAAAGAGGCCTTGGCGCCCTCTCGCCCCCCCCTAGAAAAGCAAACCGGGTAGAAGGGCGATAACCAATCATGAGGTGACACTAGAACCAGTACATTGGCTCCAAGGGAGGCCTTGGCGCCTCCCCCCCCCTTACCCCCCGCTTAAAGCAAACCGGGTGTAGAAGGGCGGTATATGCATAGCTTAGAACAAGAGCAATGCCCTCTGGTGGTAGCCACTAGTTGTCCCCACTGTGTCTACCTCTTTTGTAGACTGCCCTCTGGTGGCATTTCAGCATGTTCCCTGGTGGTACTCACCAACGTACCCTCTTGTTGCCATGGTATCAGGTGTGTGTGTTGTCGTTTCCGTTGTTTCTACCCAACGACATCCGCATTGGCGCATTCACGGAATAGTCGGTGCCTGCGCTGGAGTGCTTTCATCCCGGGAGAGATGTGTGGAGCATACAGATTTCTGTGGTCACAGACTGCTGTGAGCCAGGGGCAAAAAACAAAATAAACGCCTCTTGAAAAAAAGGGAAGCAAACGAAAAAAGCAGTGCACATCCGGTACAAATGCGAAAATCAACACATGGAAAGACAAGCCAAACGAGCGAAGCGAAGTAACGCAAAAACAAAAAGCAGTAAGTTAACTTCTGGGATTTGAAATTAGGGTAAAAAAACAGAAAAGACCCGGAGGCGCCTGCGTTCCACAATAGAGGCGTGTACACACCACTTTTTTTCTACAAGCGGTTCCACAATTAATTTGGGAACCTGATTTGGATTTGAAAAAAACAAACAAAATGCTACTGGATGAAACATCTCATCTGGCCTAGACTAGGCTATAGAACGAGAATCAGGCAAAAAAATGGCCTATTATTTTTTTTTTCCCGACGATTTTGGGTTAAGGAGCCCCGTAATTGCATAAAACATTTCACACGACAAGTGCTGCGCCCTTACCCCGTGTAGCACGCGTCGATTTGAAATATTAGGGTGAAAAAACAGAAAGGTTCGCAGGAGAGAAGAAGACGACGACAGCATTAAACGACAAAAAAGTATCTCCTCGTGGGGTTTCCTCCCTTCCAATGGTGCCGGTTAGTATGGTATCATGCGCTGTAGAAGAGTTAGAGCACAACAGGTGAAGAAAGACGGGAAGCAAGAGATAAGTTAGCAAGAAATAAAGGAAGAAAGACAGTTGAAGGCACCAAGCGAAGCCAACCATACTCAGAGCGGAGAATAAATGAAAGGTGCGACCAGAAGGTAGTGAGGTAGGGATACGAGGAAAGTGACCCGTCTTGCGAGGCAATACCGGACAGAAGCACGAGAATACGTTTTGAGCTCTCTGCCACTTGGACCAGCCCGGAGCCCTGCCACGATGTCTGCTACCTCCTTCCTATTTCCGTCGACAGTGGCCTCAAATTTGCTGACTGCCGCCGTCTGCTGTTGTTTCTCCTTGAAGATAGATATGCAATCAACCAAGCCAAAAACAAAACGGCACAAGACTAAAAATCGCTCAATTTCGGGGGCAGCAAAAAGTAGCACAAGTTCCATGTGTCGCACTGCTGGTGGTGCCCGCTCACCTGCCACACGATATGCCGATTATTTCTGTATTCATTAACAGCGAGCGGTACTGGTATCCCCCCCTCCCCCCCCCCCCCCCCCGGCCCTGCGCTTCCTTTGTTACCACTCTTGGCGCTCCCTACTGTGCGGCGTCGCCAGTCCACTCCGCCTCGTTCCTGTGCCACCTCGCCCTGAACCCATCCGCCGCTTCGACGACCTTGACCCCCTTCCTCGCTGACGTGGGCCACACCAACACCGTCTCTACTGCTACCCCAAGCAGCAAAAGAAAGCTTTGAGCGGGAATCTCGGTGGCTTGGGGAACTCTGGTGCTGTGTGCCAGGCATCGGGTCCACGTCTTTATTTCTCGGATCAGCCTTGTCCCGGATCCTCCCCACCAAAAATCGTCCCGAACATCGGCCGGTGGACCAACTGCAACAGTCGCCCATTTTTCGACGCTTGCGGATGATTGCCTCGACTCTCTGATGCTCTCGCGATGTTCATTCTGGAAGGCCTTGGTGTACCACATAATACAACATTGGTCTGTACGTTATTGGCGCGTGAAGCCCGGAACGTTCTGACGTAGGAGGAGCTTGTGATGGAGCACAGCGAAGTGCTCCAGGTCGAGACTCCACGTCACAACAGCTCTCCATCAGCTCGGCCTTTAACATGCGCACCTAGCCTCAGAGCTAACAGAGCGGTCTCCACATCGACCAACCCCCCGCTTGAATCGATTGTAGCATGCCCGCGCGAAGCGAACCCTCCGTTTGATCTGCGGCATAACGTCGGGGGTCGCGTTCACAAGGCCGTCCAGGTATACATTTCCGACCAATGCTACGGTAGGGACTTAGTCTGTGCTGTTTTACCCCCTTTGGGGCATTTTTTTTTTTCGTGGCTCGGTGTTACTCGCGCGAGTGATCCCCCAGTTCCTTGCGGTGACAGTGTAGTACCTAATGGTGCTGTTTAACGTTCCCGATATTGATGCGAAAAGGGATGGTTATCTATGCTGCACCCAAAAAAAAACGCCGAACGAACGTGTTCTTGTCGGTGAGGTACAGAATCACTCGCGCGAATATGACAGTATGTATGGTATGGCAGTATGTATCTGGTATGACAGTATGTATGGTATGGCAGTATGTATGGTATGACGGTATGTATGGTATGACAGTATTATGGTATGACAGTATGTATGGTATGACGGTATGTATGGTATGACAGTATGTATGGTATGACAGTATGTATGGTATGACAGTATGTATGGTATGACAGTATGTATCTGGTATGACAGTATGTATGGTATGGCAGTATGTATGGTATGACGGTATGTATGGTATGACGGTATGTATGGTATGACAGTATGTATGGTACGACGGTATGTATGGTATGACGGTATGTATGGTATGACGGTATGCATGTTATGACAGTATGTATGTTATGACAGTATGTATGGTATGACAGTATGTATGGTATGACAGTATGTATGGTATGACAGTATGATAGCACATACCCGGTGGTGAAAAATGGGGGTACTCGCCTACCCTAGCCTAGCCTTGACCTTTCGTGGCCTGTGTTTTCCTCTGATCTGCTGCTTCGACAACGAGCAGCGATGCACGGGATACCTGGTTCGGTGTCCGCAGCAGCATACTCTACGTCATCTTCTCGGACACTGTGAGACCTGCCGCCTCGAACGCATTTACGATTACATTCATGTTATCTTCAACAGGCGTTTCCACCGACTCAGAGAGAATACCTGCAACGTCGGCGTACAGCACACCGCAGACTGGCCTACATAAACACCTTACGGTCCACCGCAGCACCGTATCGACTTACTTTCTGCCTCTTTTTCGCCTCGCGTCTTATTCCGATTACATTTGTTTTCCCAGCCGATAAGGAGCAGCATGGGCTTCAACGTCGATCGCAAATAATCGCTCCCCGACAGTAAAAGAAAAACAAGAAAGGAAGCCTATGCTCGAAACTCTACTTCCTTTCTGTACCCCACATCTAGCTTAGCATCGATCTAACCCACCTGCACCGCCCTCACGCTATCCTTCCTTCTCATAATATGTCCATCTACCTTCTACTCTCAAAACCTATGCTACACCCAGGCTCAACCCCCATACCATGGGTGGGTGCGCGTCTGTAATCCCCGTCCCCCTTCTCCTCCTTGCTTGCTGGTGATCCCTCGGCTGGAGCTTGAAGCGAGGCATCATCGGCGAAATAAATGGCGACCCTTATGGGCACCGAGACGATTTGAAGTAAGCGTGCCTTCACCACCCTCTCCTTCGCCATGGACCCTTCACCCTTTGCTCCTACTACGCTCGCCACCAGCTTGTCAATGAAGATGCCAGCCTCTACCCCGCGGCGTCCATAGCTTTCAGCGGTAGCTGATCCATTACGGTCAGCGCTGCCTCCTCGCAGATGCACCTACGCTTTTGGATCTACGTGTGGGTGACGTCCAGTTCCATGGACTTGTTCCGGTGTTCGAGGTTTGGAGGTGCCCCCCGAAGGTCAATTCATCTCCTGACGGCAATATGTCCATCTTCAGGTTCATATCCGCCAAAAAGAGATCTCTGCGCTCAACCTAGTGGGGATGGCCAAGCCGCTTGAACGTGGGCGAGATCGCTTGGAGAAACGGCTGATGCTGGTTCTCCCGCGTTCCTCACCAGGTCCACATGCGTGTGTGCCGCGTGTCCCGTGTCTACTGCCTCGCAGTGGAGGGCACTTAATCGCTAAGTCATTTTCGACGCCAATCAACCTCCTTGAAAGGCCGATCAAGTCTTGCTGAAGTTAAAACCCGTAGAGAATCTGTTGGCCGCGCCCAAAGGCATGCAGTGCCCCCCCCCTGTTACAGCTCCTGTAACGAGCCTCATGGCTAAGGCCTTCGTCTCCCTTCCCCCCAGTGGATAGTCCGATCCCGGCGGGGGTGCCGTCTCCGGCAGCTGGCTCCGTGCGCGACGTGGCGGCCGTGGTTGACTAGCTTGCCCACATCTTCTTTTGCGCTTTCTTCGACTCGGTTGTGACCGAGTCATACACCCAGCCAGCATGTCGGCCTCATCGGTCTTGGCGCCTGGCCCCCCCGAGACAACAACCCAGCCAGGATTGTTTGAAGACAATGCCTTCCAATGCTTACCTTCCCTTCATACCTCCTGTGTGTCACGAATACCCCACGAGCTACTCCCAAACTGAGCGACGATACTCAATTCAGGGAGCCTCCTGCTCCTCACTTGATTTCCTATTGAGCCAGTAAGGCTTGCCAGGGCCTCTGAAAATGTCCCAGCCCTCCTTTCAATAGAGGCGGACGTTGACCTCGGTTCCGCCGACGGTAGCGCTAATCGCCACGCTCCCGTAGAAAGTTGTGCTTCGGCTTGCTGGCGAGGTTGCAATGTCAACCGAATAACCGGTCACCCCTCCTAAGAAGATGCCTGCACCTCTGCCGCACCTCTGCCGCTCCTGGTGTCTCAAGGAATTCCTCGTACGCTTGCTGCGCCTCGTTGTCTGACCTCCTGCATAATTTGAGGGGCATCCCCGCGTTCAGAGTACAGCAGAGACAATGTAATCGCTGCCCGAGGGAGTCATTGGCGCAGTCGAGGTAATGTGTTCGCTGCCCGAGGGAGTCGATGGTGAGGAGAGCCGGCGCTTGCTCGTCCTGCATGTGAGCGAGGAATCGCTCAAGGTGGTCCGCGGTCCATTATTTGCTACCCCCATTTCCCGCTTGCAGCTCGTAGTCCTCCGTGCCGATCGGGATACCAACCGTCGTCAACCATCCTTCTTCAGCAATGCGGACGTCGATGCTTTATCGAGCACCCTATCGTCGGCCGTCGGGGCGCGCCCTTTCGGTGGTCGTCTCGAGGGCTTGTCAGGGTTGACCACCATGCCGATGTTGTCTAGCTCACGCCGGAGCACGGGAATGGCCCAGATCGTCTTGGCCATGACTCTAATACCGCCGAGAGATATGTGATCCATGCACGCAAAAGCTTCAGCCCCCGGTCTCAACGCCAGACAGAGCATTGCCGGCCCCATCGGGTCTATCTGAAAACATACCTCCCCTGGTCTTCTGCAACAGCGCTTGTCTACTAACGACGTGAGCGCTGGTATGCATTTGGCCATACCCGCAAGCCTCACCGTAGTCCTTTTCGCGCTGTTGAAGGTGTTGGAGCCATCGGTGATAACGCGCCAGTTACCCGTCTCATGTAGCGTTCATAGTGCCCTCAGTCCCACGCGCTCTACACGTCCTGCACACCGTCCTCGTATCGAGATCACACAGAACCTCACCTCCTCTCTATGTCGACCTCCTCTAATCGCTGCCGCCACTGCTGCATAGGTCCTGCGGCGATGAGTTTTCCCCATGCCATGCTCACACAATTCGGCCGACGCTTTTCGCCATACGCGGCCAGAATCGGGTGCAAGAAGAGCTGCCAATTCCGGCGTGGTTTCGTCCGGCTTGCCGACCATTCTCTGCCAGACGGCTGTCACGCCCCACGGCCGAATTCTTCGCTCCCCACGTCGGTGTTGATGGTGGACTGCAGGTGCGCGAATTGTTGACCGTCGTTTATGGGGGCCGAGAGGGCGGCGTGGCAGCGGATGGCGTCCAAGAGTACCTGGAA
This sequence comes from Undaria pinnatifida, assembly GCA_012845835.1. Taxonomy (NCBI): domain Eukaryota; class Phaeophyceae; order Laminariales; family Alariaceae; genus Undaria; species Undaria pinnatifida. Next base: position 1,068,234 of record JABAKD010000030.1, read on the forward strand.
GGCGTCGTCATCGTCCGGGTACGGCGAAAGAGCAATTCCATATACTACCTCGGTGGCTTGCATTAGCCGCGACCGCCGGCGACGGCGATGTGGTCTTCCGACGGGAGTTTGACCTCCATCATGGCCCACGTCCCCTCGTTGCCTCCTGAGCACGAATCTTCAAGAACGGTGCGTGCTGCTGTCCTAACTCCTCCCGAGTGCGACACACTCACGGCACCCGTTCGAGATGACATTTCTCCGAATCGTCTAGGGCGGCAACCCGCTGCCTCGAATCCCCTCTCCTCGTTTACTCCATCAGACACAGGAGCACGCGGACTGTATTCGCCGCTTTCCGTCAACATGAACCTCTGCCGCCTCTTGATCCGGCCATTAGGCTCCTTAAATAGGGCCGGCACGATGTACCAAACTTTGATCGCGCGCAGGAGCGAGTTCGGCGTCGCTGACGCCCGGTTCGGGAGGAGCTCTCCCTTGGCGTGGTTGGGGATGTCAAGCATGCGAACACTTAGGCGTGCGTGCGCGCCTGCCAGCTGCGGCTAAACGTTTTCCCCCGTTGTAACGCGTTGCCGCCGGTCCTCCAAGGAAACTTCTTCAAATGGCGGTCCTACAAATATGCTGCACTGGTCCCATCGGTATCAAAGCCCCCGGCTGCGCTGGTCCATGTCGCTTGTGGCCCGTCCTCCCGTCCGCGCAGCCCGGTTGCGAAAGCCCGAGTCTGCTTAGATGGCTGCCTCCAGGGCGTCCCGTCTCGGGTGCTGGGCTCCTCAGTTAGCTGCGGGGCAGCAGAGTGGTCCCGGTGCCGCTCCTCTCGTGAGGGCCTCAAAAACACACCGAGTGTGGAGCACGTGACTTCCCTTCCCACATGGGAGGCGTACCGCTCGGTGCCCCGAGTTCGAGGACGACATGGAAAACCACGCCCACTACATCTCGCGGGGCGTCACCTAGGAAGGAACTTGGCCGTGTCCCGTTCTCGGGTTCCCTCCTCTGCGCCCTTCGGGGTCTTCCAGACAGTGATTCTCCGTTGGGTGACATAGGCCTGCCGCCGTTGACGACGACTCCCCTCCCTCTGTGCCTTCGCCTCTCCGCTCTTCTTCGCTCCCACCCCTCTCATCCCTGTTCGCTTCTCCCCGGTTGCGATTCTCCACGCCCCTTGCTGTCGTCACCCCCCCCCCCCGTCTTTAACTGGACCTTCCCAAGCGATATGAAACACTAGCGCGTATACGTATGACACGTATACCGGTATCGTAATTTGTGATTACAATTGTACGGTGTCGTGGTACGGCATGATGGTAGTGTAATTTATATTTTTAATAAACACAGCGCGCAACGCAAGCTCCCCCTTCAAATAGTTGGCTCTCATCGCCGACAATGCACCGACCACCGCATGTTGTTTGCCAAGACCCTCAAGACGGCGCAATGCGAGAAGGTTGGGACCGCTATTATTCGCAACGGCGTCTGCTTTTTGCGGGGGGCATACAGCGGGCAAAACCTGACGATACTGCCGGGTAATGTTCAAAACGACGGCCGGTGGGAAGAACCCGCGACCGGGTCGGGCATGAAAAACATGGGCCTGATGACGGGTAGACGACATCCGGTGTGTAAAGCCAAAGAGGGGGTCGGCGGAAACCTCCCCTTCGTTGCTTAGGGTGGAGACGGTGCTATGGCCCACGCGGCGGCTACAAAGACTGGCACGTGGTACCGGGGGATCATCAAAGTGGCCGATGGTTTCATGGTGAGTGTGTAGGGCCGAGGTGGTTACGGCATGCAAACGAGGACGCCAGGAAGGAGGGCGAGCAGGAAAGTAGACGAGGGGGGTGGGGGGGCAGCCGTACACATACCGCTGTCGATGAGCACAGAACATAGCATGGCTAGCAGGTCGTGTACCAAGGCACCAGGTATGACGAACACATGGGACCTCTGGGTGCTACCTACTTGCTGCCGCCCCCGAATTCGATTTCAAGATATTTCGTTTTAGCTTTTGTTTGGCTTGGTTTTTGCGTTTTGTCTTGATTTTTTCTTGGCAGGGCAATAGCGGCATGTATACATAATAGAACGCCTCAGTGGGGACGCAGACGGCGCTCGGCAGCTGCCTCCTCATGGTTAATGGCCTCTCTTATTCATTAATCTTCCCGTTGGCAAGCAGCTCTCGGCGATACAGCGCCGACACGATGCAAATATCATATCATTATCCAACAGTATACAGAACAGCGACACAATGGGGCGACGGGATGCTCCTTTTTTTGGAGCATCACCATCACTTATGTTCACGCCCATCCACATACATGATGATGCCCTTGGCGTGACTGTGACATCTACTACCATCAACCTGTTTCATGTTTCACCCTAGCATTCTTAGATGGAAGACTATCATCCTAGACTAGTTACATAGCAGTAACCATCATTGCTGTCTCTGGAGTGGCCACGCCAGAAAACTGGCTCATTGATAGGTCGTTGGCATGCATAAGCAAGAAAGTAAGCACAAGGTGCAGGTAGGTGCCGTAGTCCGTCTTACGAACGATTCTTGGAAGGATGCAGATCATCCTTCATGCGACTCGGAGAACACCTCATGGCGCCTCGCGCTTGGTGCAAGCTATGCCTGCCTGGTGGGCGAAAACCCGACGTGTCCCGTCTTGGCATAGTAGGAATGCGAGGGTCTGTGGTCATACGACCATGCACAAACCTAAAACCCCCATACATATCTATACCAAGCTGCGCCACAGGTATTTATGGTACGATGTTCACAATGTGCGCTCGGGAAACGGCGGGGGGGGGGGGGGGGGGGGGGGGGGCATCTTCGATGAGTGAGTTAGGATGGCGTTGGCTGGACCATGGTGCAAGAGGACTGGACCTACCGCTAAGGGTCGTGATGGTATGATGGTAAGCTGAACCTGGCACTAATCGCAGTCTAGAAAACAGGATATTTTACGTTTCAGTGTACCTTGAACGCTACCACTCTGTCCAGATATATTAGCTACAAATGGGCTTTCGGGGTCATATTTTTCGCTCCAGGATCGATCGTAATAAGGTTTTCGTTTTTTGAACTGTGTTCGCCATGAGTTAGAGCAGCTGGGAAGCCCAAAGACGACAAGATAGACCAACATGTCTATCTCACACCTACCTGTCGACATCAGCAAGGCACACGGCACATCGTTTTTTTGGTGTTTTTGTCCGGGGACTGGATTCGGAAGAAGTTTCTCCCCGAGAACCAAAACGTCAATAAAAAAGTCCAACTCCAATTTGTGCACCCTCTGGACAATGGATGATGGATCAAAGTTGGACCCTTTTCACAGCCAATAGCGAGGCGCACGAGTCGCAGTGAGTAGCGAGCATCACTACTGCTGCAGTTCATGAGCTCTGCTGGTGCTGGTGTTGGTGCTGGTGGTGCTGATCCCCTGTATATGATATGAATGTACTACTACTGCTGTGGCGGTACTGCTGTGGCGGTACTGCTGTGGCGGTACTGCTGTGGCGGTACTGCTGTGGCGGTACTGCTGTGGCGGTACTGCTGTTGTGTCGGTACTACTACTGTTGTGGCAAGGGAAAAAAGGAAAAACATAACAAGAAAGTTGACGCGTCTTTACGATGATGACATTGTTATCCGCCCTGAACTACCCCAGGGATGTTATCTCCGGGTATCCCCATCGGCTATCCCCTGGGCATATATATCCCGGGTTTTTTTTTTTTTCGTCCCCTGTTTTTGATATGAATGTGTAATCATGCCTCTTTGTTCATCTCCGGCGTCGTGGTACTTGGTATGGAACCAAACAAACGTGATACCAGATCGGTGTGGATTAATAGCTTACATATTTCTGTATTATTAGACAAACCCGGGGATGGTAGCCGCCCATCCCCTGTTAATTACCGTTTTTTTTTTGTTCTCTCTTCGTGTCAGGAATACGTAATAATGCCTCTTTGTCAATAGTCGGCGACATATGGTCTCAAACGTGACATATATGGCTGCCCAACACGCCCCCCCCCCCGCCCCAACCCCCCCCCCCCCCCCCCCCCCAATAATAAACTGGTGCCAAAACCGTCAGATTTATCCCCTCGAAAGGATTTATAGCTTACATGCACAAATTGCCCCCTCTTTCCCCCCCCCCCTCCAAACCCGCTCGCTTTCGATCAAAACCAGCCCCCCACGTCCTTCAAAACTCCGCCCCCCCCCCCCTCACCGGTTATTCGACTCACAAGATTCACTTAATAAAAGGATACATTTCCCTTCACAGCTGTTAGATTTTGTCCCCCTCAGAAACGGGTTTTATAGTTTCCGCGCACAGACTGACTAAAATCACCCTGTTGACCCTAATAGCTACACTGTAGTTGTAAGGGGAGTCGCTGACCTATATCCTTAATGAGGACACACAACTCGTAATGCGCGCGATCGGAGTATCACACACAGCTTGCAAAGATGAGTTTCGACGAAATCTTCGATCTCACAGCTGGAGTGTATTTTCATTTTTTATAATACGTTTAGCTTATATTTATGGATATCATGATGTAGCTAATAATATAGACTACATACTGTACCTGGACAGAGTGGTATGTTCTGAGAACGGGTGTTTGAAGAGTCCTACTCTCGACTATGTTAAGGAATTAGTGGGGTATTAGTCCGTTTGACCACTTGCAAAAAGGTTAAACGATAGCTTATTACCCAAACTAAGCCTTATTACGCTCTCCCCCCGGGATAGCAGGTCGGCCAGATATACGGCGGACCTGTCTATATCCAAGTCGTTTCATTTCCTGGGCATACCAGGGAGAGTACTTTTCAAGTTCGACATAATGAGGAAAGTCTAAAAAGGTTTATTACAAAAAATGAAAATACACTCCAGCTGTGAGATCGAAGATTTCGTCGAAACTCATCTTTGCAAGCTGTGTGTGATACTCCGATCACGCGTATTACGAGTTGTGTGTCCTCATTGAGGATATAGGTCGGCGACTCCCCTTACAACTACAGTGTAGCTATCAGGGTCAACAGGGTGATGTTAGTCAGTCTGTGCGCGGAAACTATAAAACCCGTTTCTGAGGGGGACCATTTTTTTTTCAATTTTTTTCTTTTTTTTTATCCTCCGGCGGATGGGGAAAAATAAAGCTTTAGCTCACCACACTTCCACGTATTTTCATACGCGTCGTGTGTCGATTTAACTCAGTTGCTTTCGCAGCCCAACGCTAGCTGGCGCACCCTTCGGGTCCCATTGTAGGTATAGCGTAAGCTGTCCGTATCAGTGGTCTTCGTTACAACCCCGGCAGCGCAAGCTGCCGTTCGTTGTATTCGGATGCGTGTGTATGTCGACCCGGCCTGTCCCCTGAGGGTCAGTTTCGGTGGAGATAGCCACCCGGGATGTCATCTTTCCGGGTAGTGTGGGACTTGCGCAAGCTCACCCACTAACAAAACCCCTGGCCATGGGAGATGGCCTTCCGCCGAACTTGGTCCAGTTACGGTCCACCCTACCCATTCGGGCGTTGGTCCTCGGCGGGACCTAATCTGACAGCTGTGGAGGGAAATGTATCCGTTGATCAAGTGAATCCTGTAAGTCGAATAACTGGTGAGGCGGGAGCGGAGTTTTGAAGGACGTGGGGGCCTGGTTTTGATCTAAAGCGAGCGGGGTTGGAGGGGGGGGGGAAGGGGGGGGGGGGGGGGGGGGGGGGGGGGGGGGGACGGGCGGGCAATTTGTGCGTGGAAGCTATAAATCCTTGTAAGGGGATAAATCTGAAGGGTTTGGGAAGTAAAAAAAAAAAAAAATGCACCAGTTTATCATGGGGGGGGGGGGGGGGTTGGGGCGGGGGGGGGGGCGGGGGGGGCAGCTCAATCTGTGCGTGGAAACTATACATTATTTTGAGGGGATACATGTGACGGTTTTGGGAAGAATGCATCAATTTATCATGTATATCCTGGGGTAAGTCGTACAATCAGTGAGTGAGTAGAGAGAGGGCGGAGTGTTCGAGGGGGTGGGGTTGGGATGGGGTGGGGGGGGGTTGGGGAGGTGGGGGGTGGGGGCGGGGGGAGGGGGGGGGGGGGGGGGGGGGGGGGAAGGAAGGGTTTTAGGTGAGGGGTTTGTTATACGTGTGGTGCTAGGTCTAGGCGATGGTGCGGGTAGTGGGGAAGAAGGGGGCGTTCGGGGCGGGGGGGGGGGGAGGGGGGGAGCAAGGTTTATTATGGTGGATGTGGGGCTTGAACCAACGACCCAAAAAACCCATGGTCTGTCGACGACGCCATTTGCTAAGGAATTAGTGGGGTAATAGTCCGTTAGACCACTTGCAAACGATCAACCAGTAGCTTACCCAAACTAAGCCTTTTAACTACTACTACTACTACTCTGGTGTGTGGCTGACTGTAAAATGGTCTTAGAAAGTGCACTACAAAAATTTAATGTATTAACTCTCAATTGATAGCGAGTGCTTTCGGCTCTATACTAGCTATTGGTCAACCGGGGAACATAGAAAAAAGGTTGATGAGTGACTAAACTCATGAGGGTCGCCTGATGAGAAACCAAATCCTAGCTAGTTGCCCGGCGGACAACAAGCGAATGAATGGTCACGTTCGCCATAAAACGTTGAATTGTTAGAAGGAGGTTGGTGACAAGTAAAACTGCATTGTACCAGGTATGACGCAGCGGCTTGCCAAGATGATTCTGACGTGATTTTATATCACGGGGCAGACGGGAACAATAATTAATTGGGGGGAGTCTATTGTAGCTATTTTTTCGATACAACATACCTAACCCGAAATATGTGCCGACGAACAATACAATAATACTGAAGTATTTAACTGAAATATCCAACATATATGTTGCGACGTACGACGTCCCGCGTCGTACCTTACTTGTAGGTGTAGCGAGGAAGGTTGATATATTGGGTTATTATCTTACTCTGAACTGGTGTTACGGTTCCGTGACAGTTTCAAGAGTTACTATGACAGGCGTTTTTGTGATAGTAGGGGCCGCTCTATTTACGTCCCCTCTCTTAGTCGAGTGTGGCTGCCCCACCCGGACACAATTCCTTGGGTTCACGTTCATAAACGCTTCGAATAAGCAATCTCAAGTTACCAGTTACACAATAATTTCTTGGGAGGCTTCACATCTTGAGCACCTACACAGGGAATTCTGTACGTTGTATAACCGGTGAGAGAAGGGCGAAGTTATTAGGGTCGTGGGGGGCTGGGTTTTAACAAGAGGGAACGGGTAGGGAGGGGGGGGGGGGGGGGGGCGCGGGGCAACTCACTCTGTGCGCGGATTTTATAAGTCCTTGACGGGGGCAAATCTGACGGTTATGGAAGGAATGTATCATCAATCAGAGTATCATATATATCCTGTAAGTCGTTCAACCAGTGAGGAGAGGGCGGAGTGCTCGGAGGGGTGGGGGGGAATGGGGGGGGTGGGGGGGGGGGGATGGGAGATTTTCAACAGCTTTGGGCCGGAAAATGTATAATATAAAAAATTAAATACACTCCAGCTGTGAGATCGAATATTTTGTCGAAACTCATCTTTGCAAGCTGTGTGTGACACTCCGATCGCGCGTATTACGGGTTGTGTGTCCTCATTAAGGATATAGGTCGGCGACCCCCCCTTGCAGCTACAGTGTAGCTATCAGGGTCAACAGGGTGATGTTAGTCAGTCTGTGCGCGGCAACTATACAACCCGATTCTGAGGGGGACAAAATCTGACAGCTGTGGAAGGAAAAGCATCCGTTTATCAAGTGAATCTTGTAAGTCGAATAACCGGTGAGGGGAGGGCGGAGTTTCGAAGGACGTAGGGGCCTGGTTTTGATCAAAAGGGGGGCGGGATGGGGGGAGGGGGGGAAGGGGGGGGAGGGGACGGGTGGGGCAGGTCAACTTGTGCGTGGAAACTACAAATCCTTCTTGTGGGGGAGGGGGGGGGGGAAATGTGCCGGGGGGGGCGGGGGGCGGGGGGGGGGGGCTTTAGATTGCATAGATGTAGGGGTTTGCTATACGCGTGGTGCTAGGTCTAGGCGATGGTGCGGGTGGTGGGGAAGGAGGGGGCGTTGGGGGCGGGGGTGGGTGGGAATTGCAGCAGCGGCATGGACGGCTTTAAAACGATAACGAGGCGATATCCAGGGCGTGGGAGTGTTTATTACTCTGGCGGATTTCGATATTAGGTGGGGCGTTTAAGCAAGAGAAAGCGAGGGAAAAAACAAAAAGAAGAAAAAAAAAAGAGGGGGGGGCGGGGGGAAGAGTTTTCAAGAGGTTTAGGTCACATATAATATTCAAATACACTCCAGCTATGAGATCAAAGATTTGGTCGACACTGATCTTTGCAACATTGTGTGTGATCCTCCGATCGCGCGTATTAATCATATATGTAGGGGCTTGCTATACGCGCGGTGCTGGGTCTAGGTGATCGTGCGGGGTGTGGGGAAGGAGGGGGCGTTGCGGGTATAAATGAAAGCTACGTCATGGATGGCTAGAAAGATGATGACGTGATATCAATGGCTTAGAAGTGTTTATTACTGTGGCTGATTTCGATTGTAAGTGGGGCGTTTGAACGAACTGGGCGGGGAACAAAAAGGGGGGGGGGGAGGGCGGAGATGAGTTGGAGCTACGGCATGGATGGCTAGAAAGACAATGAGGTGATATCGCTGGCTGGTAGTGTTTACTACTCTGGCAGATTTTGATTTCAGGTGGGGCGTTTGATCAAGAGGATCGGGGGGGGGGGAAGGGGGGGGGG